>WNWK01025123.1:0-28877 GCA_009830355.1 Cherax destructor
ATCCATCATCTTGGGTCTACATTTTTCGGGACCTCCATGGGGCTCCTTGTGATTGAAATCACCCATGTGAGCTCTTCTGGCCACCTTGGCTAGTGTGTCTACCATTTCTCTGTTGCTCTCTTTGTATTCTTCTCTTGGCCTTCTGCAGTTCTGTGGCGGGTTGAACATCACTGAAATTACTGTCATATGGCTCCCAGACTGGATTGTTCCTACTATGTAGTCCCTTTCGCCCATTCCATCCATTCCTTCCATTTCCTCAAATTCCCGCCATTTTTAATGAGCAGTGCAAGTACTCCTCCCCCTTTACTCCTCTATCTTTCTTCAGGATTTGATATCCGGGTGGAAAGATTGCATATGTTATCATCCTGGTGAGTTTCGTTTCTGTGAGTGCTATTATGTCTGGAGATCTTTCCTTGATTCTTTCATGCCACTCCTCACATTATTTATTATTCTGTCTGGATTTGTATACCAAACCTTCAACTCCTTTTCTAAAACTGTGTTCTGGGGGTAACTGGGGTTGGGGAAGCGGGAGACCTGATGAGGAACTATGGGAGTTTGCTATGAAGGTGGAGTTTGTAATGATTGGGTATGGCATGTGTGTTTTGTGTTAGAATCTTTGGTTGCATTGGGGTTGTCCTAGTTGGGGGCCTTCTGTAGTTGGTTGTGATGAAGGTTGTATTTGATCTTCCTCCTGAGTCTGGGTTCTCCTGTCCATCTCCATCTTTGCCTCTCTTTCTTCCTTTCATCTTTGTACTCTCTCTTTCAGTTTCTGCCTTTCTTCTCATGTTCTATCATGGTCGAGATACACCCTCCAGTATGCCAACATGTCCCTTAGTCGTGTTTTCTCCTGCAGGATCCTGTTTCGAGCGACTCTGCCTTGAAAATCACTTTGACTGGCCGGTTTCTTCCTCTTGCAAACCCCCCTATTCTCAGAAAACTTGCCCACTGGGTCATGCCATCTTCTATTGCTTTCATGGTGCTTTCAATTGCTTTTATCTCCCATTGTCTTCTTGCTTCGTAATTTTCCCTTCATCTTCCTGGAGCCATAAGCATAGACTGATCTCTTCCCTATCATTCTCCCACTGCATATCCTATGTATCCCGTGATTCGATTTAGTTGCTCCCATTGCAGCTTCCTTTACTTCAATCTCTTCACTTTCTGTTGTCCCTGGGCCTAGTGGTCTGTCATTTTTCCCTTCTCAGCTTTCCCTGGGCACCGCTCTGGTCCGTTAGGTCCTCTACGTATAGCTTTGCTATTTCATTTTCTACAGTCCCCTTGATTATTCCTGATGTGATCCTCTTTTTTTTCTCGGGCTCCACGATGGTCTGATAGGGCCTCTGCATACAGTTTCACTCCTTTGTTCCCTACAGTCCCCTCGTTTTTTGCTGAGGTATCCGTTTCTGATGACATACCCCCATTGTTCTTTTGTTCTCTAGGCTTTTTTAGATTTTTCAGTTCCTCTTCTAATCTGTGTCTCTCAGCCTCTGTGCCTGTGACTTGTATCTCCCACTTCCTGTTCTCTGCAGCTATCCTCTCCTCTATTTTTCATGCTAAGCTCTTCTAGCTTGCTTTCCACTTCAGTTCTCTTTTCATGAGCTCTGCTACCCAGTCTTCCTTCCCAGGCTCATCCTCCAGTCTCCTGGTTTTCCGTCCTGCTCTCTGCCAACCCATTTTTTTGTTGCCTCAGAATGAAACTTATTTATTTCTGTGTTGTTGTTTTGATGTGTGTTTGTCTGAGTGTGTGTGTGTATGTGTGTGTGGGGGGGATGGAGGGAGGGAGAGGAGGAAGCTGGAACCAGTGGCAAAATGTGAGAGAGGTGAGGAGGGGAAAGAGGAATATGGGGAGAGGATGAGGGAGAAGCAAAGGGGGGAAGAGAATGGGAGAGGGAGAGGGGGAAAGAGGGAGAGGAGGGGGAGAAGGAGGAGGGTGAAAGAGAGAGGAGGGGGATCTGGAAAGAGAGTGGGAGAGAGGTGGGGGAGGGTGTGAGGGAGAGAGTGTGTGTGGGTTTTTATGTGTGTGGGAATGTGTGTGTGGGTCTATGTGTGGGTGTGAATGTGTGTGTGTAGAACTGTATGAGTGTGTGTTTGTGTGAAAAGTAGTGGGTAGGATTGTGTGTGTGGAACTGTATGAGTGTGGGTTTATTGTGTGAAAAGTAGTGGGTGGGATTGTGTGTTATGGTGTATGAGTGTGTATGTGGAGTTTGCATGTGACACATAGTCTTCCGTGCTCCTCTGACCTGACCTCCTCTTTTCCCGGGCTCCACGTGAGTCGGATAGGGCCTCTGCATATAGTTTAACTCCTTTGTTCCCTGCAGTCCCCTCATTTGTGAATGATGTAGCAGTTTCTGATGTCATTCCTATACAGCTCTGTGCTTCTTTAGATTGTTTCAGATTTTTCAGTTTCTCTTCTAATCTCTGTATCTTAGCCTCTGCTGCTGTGGCTTGTAGCTCCTATTTCCTGCTCTCTGCAGCTATCCTCTCCTCCATTTTCTTGATAAGCTCTTCTAGCTTCCTTCCCCAATCTTGTTCAATTTTCACGAGTTCTGCTACACAGTCTTCCTGCACTGACTCAACCTCCAGTCCCCTGGTTTTTGGTCCTGCTCTCTGTCATCCAATTTTTTGTTACCACAGAATGAAAAACTTATGTATTTTTGTGTGGTCATTTGTAATGTGTGTGTGTACTCACCTATTTGAACTCACCTATTTTTGGTTGCAGGGGTCGAGACATAGCTGTGTGTGAGTGTGTGTGTGTGTGAGTATTTGAGAGTGTGTGTGAGTATTTGAATGTGTGTGTGAGTATTTGAGTGTGTGTTAGTATTAGAGTGTGTGTGAGTATTTAAGTGTGAATGTGGGGAGAAGAGGGAGGGAGAGGGGAAGGGAGGTAGGGAGGAGAGATAGGGGAAGGGGTAGACAGTGGCGAAGGGGAGAGAGAATGGGGAGGGGTAAGGAGAGGGGAATAGGGGGAGAGAAAGAGAAGGAGAAGGGACAGAGAGAGAGAAAGAGAAGGAGAAGGGACAGAGAGAGAGAGAGAAGAGAGAGAGAGAGAGAGAGGAGAGGAGGAGAGTGAGGGAGAGGGGGAGAGTGAGGAGAGAGAGAGAGAGAGAGAGGTGGATGGGTACAGTGAGGGGCGAGTGGGTTGAGAGTGAGGGGAAAGTGTGTGTGTGGGTCTGTGTGTGTGTGTGGGTCTGTGTGTGTGGGTCTGTGTGTGTGTGTGGTGTTTATGAGTGTGGGATTTTTGTGGGAAAAGTAGTGTGTGGGAGTTTGTGCTAGGATGTGTGAGCATGTATGTGCGGTTTGCATGTTGCATGGGGTCTTCTGTGCTCCTCTGACCTGACATGACCCAGCAACCCGTGTGTGGGTATGTGTGTGTACGTGTGTGGGTCTGTGTGCGTGTGTGTATTGGTCTGTGTGTGAGTGTATGGGTCTATGTGTGTGAGGGATCTGTGTGTGAGGGTCTTTGTGTGCGTATATGGGTCTATGTGATTGTGTGAAGAGTAGTGGACAAAAGTATGTGTGTGTACTCACCTAGTTGTGGTTGCAGGGGTCGATTCAGAGCTCACTTCACTCTTCACTCTATGCTACTCTGTCACTCTACCCTCTCCATGAACTTTATCATGCGTCTCCTTAAAGCTATGTATGGATCCTGCCTCCACTACATCCCTTCCCAGACTATTCCACTTCCTGACAACTCTGTGACTGAAGAAATATTTCCTAACATCCCTGTGATTCATCTGAGTCTTCAACTTCCAACTGTGAGTGTGTAGGTGTGTGTGTGATCGGTGCAGTGCTCTTCTGACCTGACCTGATGCTACCCCCAGCAAGCCCCGACAAGTGCGTCGTAATTCTTTTTTTTTATTTATTGTCCGATTTTGTTTACTTTTGGTGCACTTTTGGAAGCCTGCATTTAATGAACTGTGACAAAGTTTCAATAAGATCAGCCCACAAACAAATGAGAAAAAAAACCATATTTACCAAGAATGACACTCGGCAGCATGACGGCAGGTTGTACAAGAATTGTATACAATACCGAAAAGATGAAATTAAGACACATGTGCAACATCTGGGTATCTTTATTGTAAACGTTTCGCCATCCAGTGGCTTTATCAATACAAATTCTAGGACATTGTTTGAAGACAGTAGAACCATATACAAAAGATGAGGTAATCAGTCCCTCGACCTTGGAGTGGTGTGAACAGCAACGAAGTCGTGGAGATTGTGGAGCAGAGGCAAGGATGCTGACGCTTATATACTAACGTCAGGTGGAAAAGGATGTGTAGTAGATCATCTACTATCCAGGAAAAAATTTATTCTCCTATTCCGTGGACCTTAATTTTCCTCAATAGTCTCTGATGTGGGACTATCAAAAGCCTTACTGAAGTCCATATACACAATATCATATTCATTACCATGATCAACCTCCTCAAATACCTTAGTAAAAAAAGTTGTCTAAGGACCATGTCACTTATGATCCTAATCGTGCATAGTTTACTATCGTCCTGTTCTACATAATTTATTATTTCTGGAATATCGCTAGTATCTTCCTGTGTAAAAACTGAGAGGAAGTAAGTGTTAAACATTCTACACATTTCCTTATCACTGACGGTGAGCTGACCTGAGTAACTTTTGATTGGGCCTATCTTGTCCCTAATCTTACTTTTGTATACCTGAAAAAATCCTTTTGGGTTAGTCTTCGATTCTCTTGCAACTTTAACCTCATCGTCTCTTTTTGCTTTTCTTATTCCCTTTTTTATTTCTCTCTTTAACTGAATATATTGATTACTTAATTGCCCCTCTCCTCTTTTGATTCGCCTATATATGCCTCTCTTTTGACCAATGAGATGTTTTAATCTATTGTTCATCCATTTAGGATAATTTTTGTTTGATCTGATTTCCATATTAGGAACATAAGTTGTCTGAGCAGCTAGAACTATTCTCTGGAAAACGTCATATTGGCAATCACCACCTACCTGACCCAATGTCAGGTCATTCCAGGTCAACCCACCCAGGTAATTTTTCACTCCTATGAAATCAGCCAGGCGGAAGTCAGGGACATAGACTTGATTGCCATTATTAGGGTAATTCCATGATATATTAAAACTGAGTGATTTGTGGTCACTTTCCCAAAGCTCATCATTAACCTCAAGATTATTAATTAGCGATTCCCTGCTGGCAAGAACCAAGTCTAGCAGGTTATTTCCTCTAATTGGTTCTGTCACTAACTGTTTAAAAAAACAATCCTGAACCGTATCCAGAAAGTCACTTGACTTTAAATTTCCTGTCAAATTGCTCCAGTCAATTTGTCTAAAGTTGATATCTCCCATTAGCACAACATTTTCATATTTAGATGCCTTACGAATTTCATCCCATAGAAGTTTACTGCACTCCCTATCAAGATTTGGGGGCCTGTAAATCACACCCAAGATAAGTTTTACACGGCCCTCAAGAAGCTGTAACCAAATATATTCAGTGCCTTTCCTACTGACTCCTCCTCTCTCATAGCTCCTCCCACACTGTAATGATGTGAAGTGGTAAATTTTGTGAATTAGAAAAAAAATAGACAAAACTAATAAAAAAACGGAACCAAAAATTCAGGCTACTCTCACACATGTTTACGCGGCGCGTCATCAAAAGAAATATTGAAATAACTATTAGTGACATTAGTTCAATGTGAATATGAAATCTGATTCACTTCAAATCATCAGTCCGAATATTAAACTTCAATAGAAACTTATGAATTTATCTGCACTTATTGTTTCGCATATATTAACGAACAGGGGCATAACACCAGGGGCTATAAGGCCAGGCCCCTGGAGTTATAGCCCCTGGGGTTATGCTATAACCCCCAGGCCGCAACAACATAAATCAACTTAGCTAGATGAAGATTTTGATTGTTTAAACTAACAATTAGGAACATTATTGCATCTTGTGGCTGAATAACAAGCTGTATCTTTCATTATGACACCCTACTGTATCTTTCATTATGACACCCTACTGTATCTTTCATCATGACACACTACTGTATCTTTCATCATGACACACTACTGTATCTTTCATCATGACACACTACTGTATCTTTCATCATGACACACTGCTGTATCTCCCATTACAGGGATGATGTTTCTCTGTATTCTGGTATATTTACTTTACCCATGATTGTTAACTTGTCTTCTTATACGCGATGTGACTATCGAAGATAAGTATCTATAGTTAGTTAATCATAACTGATTTTCGCTATGAAAAAAAAAATGTTTCCCACTCCGCCTTCCTCATCAATACCTGGAGTATACCTGTAGAGAGTTCCAGGGGTCAACGCCCCTGAGGCCTGGTCTGTGACCAGGCCTCATGTTGGATCAAAGCCTGATCAAGTCCATTACTTCGTCTTCGCTTTACAATCATACAACGTGATTAGGTAAAAACAGCTTTATCAAGCTGTTACGGCTTCATAAAGCTCTTGGAGAGCGTAACGTTGCCACAATAAATTGTCACAATAGTTGCACTTGTGTTCTATTATCTAACATATTGTGGTAATTCTACCAACATTCATGCAACGTGGTTATTTAATTTTCAAGTTAAGCCTTAAAATATATTAACAATATAAGTGTTTCACCTTAAAATGGTTACGTGACACGTAATTAATATCCCTTAAAACTTTGACAGTTGACCACAAGTGTCTTCATTAATATGCATGTTATTTGTTAACGTTTTTGACACAGTTGACGAGTAACTGAACTTCACTTGCCTCAATAAAATGGCTAAACGAATCTGCTTCACTTTTTTAACGAAACTGGATAAATCAGCAATTTACTGCTACCCACTGATACAAGATTCTTACACAGTGGTAACAAAAGCTCTTGTTATATTTCGTCAGTAAGGATGGTGGCTCATAGAAGGTGATGAAATGTGTCAAGCTGAGCTGCCAGACTTCAGTGGGGCGATGATGATATCATCAAACATTACAGTGAATCTTCATCAGCTACGGTAACTTCAAAGGTTTACTCTCAGCCTCGCTGGTCTTATTATAAGTTAGGAATTACAATATTTCCAGATAGCCTCTCCCGTACACACGAAAACATGATTTTTTATGAAGTGCATCATCTCAGAGTGGGGCAAGATCAATTTTACTGAATAATAATAATAATAATAATAATAATAATAATAATAATAATAATAATAATAATAATAATAATAATAATAATAATAATATTAATAATAATAATAATAATAATAATAATAATAATAATATCTTTATTTCTACAAGTACATGTACAAGGTATATAAGCCTAGCTGACATCAATGACATACTACTGTATAAAAAGCCGCTTGTTTTGCACAGCTTTTCGGGCAAATTAGGTCAATTATGTCCCGGGATGCGACCCACACCTGTTGACTAACACCCAGATATCCATTTTTATTGATGGGTGAACAGGGACAACAGGTGAAATGAAACATTCCTAATATGTCTACCCTTGCCGAGAATCGAACCCGGACACTCACCGTGTGAAGCGAGAGCTTTGCCTCCAGGCCACCGCAATGGAAAGTTAAAGGGCTAAAGGAAATGAAAAACTGATGTCATAAGATATCCATTAACATACATTTAAACATACATTCACATATATACATTCAAAGATAGAAATGTTAAAAGCAGGCGGGGATATAGTTTTGGAGTGGTTGGTGCTATTATTTAATAAATGTATGGAAGAGGGTAAGGTACCTAGGGATTGGCAGAGATCGTGTATTGTTCTTTTGTATAAAGGCAAAGGTGACAAAAAAAGAGTGCAAAAATTATAGGGAATATGTCTGTAGAGTATTCCTGGTAAAGTATATGGTAGAGTTATTTCTGAAAGAATTAAGAGTAAAACGGAAAGTAGGATAGCAGATAAACAAAAAGGTTTTAGAAAAGGTAGAGGGTGTGTAGACCAAGTGTTTAGAGTGAAACATATAATGAACAGTATTTAGATAAGGGTAAAGAGGTTTTTGTGGCATTTTTGGATTTGGAAAAGGCATATGACCGGGTGGATAGGGGAGCAATGTGGCAGATGTTGCAGGTGTATGGAATAGGAGGTAGGTTACTGAAAGCAGTGAAGAGTTTTTACGAGGATAGTGAGGCTCTGGTTAGAGTGTGTAGGAAAGAAGAAGATTTTTCCCAGTAAAATTAGGCCTTAGATAAGGATGTGTGATGTCACCGTGGTTGTTCAATATAATTATAGATGGGGTTGTAAGAGAAATAAATGCTCGGGTGTTGACAAGAGGTGTTCGGTTAAAAGATAAAGAATCTAACACAAAGTGGGAGTTGTCACAGCTGCTTTTTGCTGATGACACTGTGTTTTTGGAAGATTCTGAAGAGAAGTTGCAGAGGTTGGTGGATGAGTTTGGTAGGGAATGTAAAAGAAGAAATTTAAAGTGAATATAGGAAAGAGTAAGGTGATGAGGATATCAAAAAGGTTAGGTGATGAATGATTGAATATCAGATTGGAGGGAGAGAGTATGTAGGAGGTGAATGTATTCAGATATTTGGGAGTGGATGTGTCAGCAGATGGGTCTATGAATGATGAGGTGAATCATAGAATTGATGAGGAGAAAAGGGTGAGTGGTGCACTTAGGAGTCTCTGGAGACAAAGAACTTTGTCCATAGAAGCAAAGAGAGGAATGTATGAGAGTATAGTTAAACCAACACTCTTATGTGGGTGTGAAGCATGGGTGGTGAATGTTGCAACAAGGAGAAGGCTGGAGGCAGTGGAGATGTCATGTCTGAGATCAATGCAGTGAATTCGTAGTTTGGAAATTAGGAGGTGTGGGATTACCAAAACTATTATCCAGAGGGCTAAGGAGGGGTTGTTGAGGTGGTTCGGACAAGTAGAGCGGCTGGAACAAAGTAGAATGACTTCAAGAATGTATAAATCTGTAGTGGAGAGAAGGCTGGAGGGATGGGGTAAAGAAAGTTTTGTGTGCGAGGGGCTTGAACTTCCAGCAAGCGTGCGTGAGTGTGTTTGATAGGAGTGAATGGAGACAAATGGTTTTTAATACTTGACGTGCTGTTGGAGTGTGAGCAAGGTAACATTTATGAAAGGATTCAGGGAAACCGGCAGGTCGGACTTGAGTCCTGGAGATGGGAAGTACAGTGTCTGCACTCTGAAGGAGGGGTGTTAATGTTGCAGTTTAATAACTGTAGTGTAAGCATACCTCTGGCAAGACAGTGATGGAGTGAATGATGATGAATGTTTTTCTTTTTCAAAAACATATACACTCATATACATATATTCATACATGCATTAGTAGATAACATTTCAGAAGTATAATGAGCATTAGAACAAATAGTTTATCCTACATGATAGTTACTCATGTGCTAAGTATTTCTTAAGTATTACACATACACAAACACATGATACCATCAAGTGATGTGGGATGCTGGGAAGAATGGTAGGTAGTGACGTGGGATGCAAGGAAGACTGGTAGGTAGTGATGTGGGATGCTGGGAAGAATGATAGGTAGTGATGAGGGACGCAAGGAAGAATGGTAGGTAGTGATGTGGGATGCAGGGAAGACTGGTAGGTAGTGATGTGGGATGCAGAGAAGACTGGTAGGTAGTGATGTGGGATGCAGGGAAGACTGGTAGGTAGTGATGTGGGATGCTGGGAAGAATGGTAGGTAGTGATGTGGGATGCAGGGAAGACTGGTAGGTAGTGATGAGGGACGCAAGGAAGAATGGTAGGTAGTGATGAGGGATGCAGGGAAGAATGGTAGGTAGTGATGTGGGATGCTGGGAAGAATGGTAGGTAGTGATGTGGGATGCTGGGAAGTTAGTGTAATATTGTTACACATTATGTAACAACTGTTACAACTGTTTGTGTGAGTCTGAGACATGTTTGTGAGCGTGTTACACAACTGTTAGTGTCAGCTGGTGACACAACTGTTAGTGTCAGGTGGTGACACAACTGTTAGTGTCAGCTGGTGACACAACTGTTAGTGTCAGGTGGTGACACAACTGTTAGTGTCAGCTGGTGACACAACTGTTAGTGTCAGCTGGTGATACAACTTTAAATAATTGCTTGTGGCATCTTGAAATACGTCTGTTAGTGGTGGTCGTGTCAGTGAGCTTGAGTGAGATTGTGATATATCTGCTGGTGTGAGCTTGTGATATATCTGCTGGTGTGAGCTTGTGATATATCTGCTGGTGTGAGCTTGTGATATATCTGCTGGTGTGAGCTTGTGATATATCTGCTGGTGTGAGCTTGTGATATATCTGCTGGTGTGAGCTTGTGATATATCTGCTGGTGTGAGCTTGTGATATATCTGCTGGTGTGAGCTTGTGATATATCTGCTGGTGTGAGCTTGTGATATATCTGCTGGTGTGAGCTTGTGATATATCTGCTGGTGTGAGCTTGTGATATATATGCTGGTGTGAGCTTGTGACGCAACAGTTAATTTGAGTCTATTAACATTATCAAGATACGTAGTTCATAACTGATGACAGTGAATTAGGTACCACATCACATTTCATCCAGTTAACCCAAGTTTTAGAAACATTGTGAGAAAACAGTTTTGTCTCCGAGACGCAGTTAAAAATGTGAATGTCAGTCATCTTTTTATTGTATACTTCAACAAAGTCGGACCATCGTGTGGGATGCCCTTTAACGCAATGCTCTATGTACATCTTTTAAGGACAAAATTCAGTGATTCTTTCCATTTGTTCTGTAAGTTGGTGATCATATTTAACGATCTCGTTAAGGGGTCCCTTCAACTGGTCTCGTTAAGGGGTCCCTTCAACTGGTCTCGTTAAGGGGTCCCTTCAACTGGTCTCGTTAAGGGGTCTCTTCAATTGGTCTCGTCCAGTGTTCTCATCTCATGATCCCAGCTGTTTTCCTCTCCTATGATCCACCTGTTTAGTGGACCCCTTGAGGTGATTAATATATATTTACAAACGTAAAATAACCATTGTGAAGAAATAGTGAATTTCAAAGCGCATTCGTGATTTCTCACATTATCAAAGAATTGTAAAAATAATAGGAGAGCAAAATACTTATAAGACTGAGATGTCACCTCACACATGATCCAGCATGAAGAGCGTGCGAGTGTAGTGAAGATTTAGTCAGATCACATGTCAAGAAAAAATTATGAATGACATGTCAGGCACAGCTTAAATTCCTCATCAATTTTATTAATTATAAATATTTTAATTTCTATAACCCAGGGCTAATATTCATATTAAAATCAATACCATTTTTTTGAAACTTCGTTTGATTAGATTGATCTCAACCTCAGACATCATTGATGTAACTTTCTCGGCCTTTCCAAACTCAATTGGGATTTTAAAATATCTTATATGAATAAACAGAGCAATAGACTCATATACTGTTGTAATCCTATTGAAAAAGCCGTCAGCAGTTTTGGGGGAATTCTTAACCAGTTTTTACTGTATCAAGACAACTTTGATTTTAAAATTCTTAAGCAGAGAAGGTATAACAAGATGGTTTTCATGGTAAGGGAGAACCAACATATTCTTGGTTGAATATGTATGCTTGTCCCAATGTAAATTATAAAATGTATCTCTGGTAATTTTAGAAAAATGTCGTTTAAGATTTTTATATATTTAAGATCATTTGCTGTATCATATATCTTCAAAATTTCTTAATCTAAACTCTGGGCTGCAAATACTCTGTATAATTCTCACATCCAGTACTCCCCCACAGGAGTTCCAGTAAGTAGTCCAATGTAGTGGCCCTCTGCAGCAGTCCCCTGTCTTGGGCCCATCCAGCTGGCTCATCCAGCTGGCCCATCCAGCTGTCCTGTATAGAGATCTCATCCAATAGTTCCGTGTAGTAGGCCTACCCTGTAGTCCAGAGCAATTGATCCGAACAGTATTTCTTCTTAATGGTCCCATTCAAAAGTTAAGTGTAGTGGTCCCATCCAGTAATCCCGTTTAGTCGTCCATCCAGTAATCCCGTTTAGTGGTCCCATCCGGTAATCCCGTTTAGTGGTCCCATCCAGTAATCCCGTTTAGTGGTCGCATCCAGAAATCCCGTTTATTGGTCCCATCCAGTAATCCCGTTTAGTGGTCCCATCCGGTAATCCCGTTTAGTGGTCCCATCCAGTAATCCCGTTTAGTGGTCCCATCCAGTAATCCCGTTTAGTAGTCCCATCCAGTAGTCTGGTGTAGTGGTAACAAACAGGTCTAGATGGAACTACTTTTGTAGTAGTGGAGTTAGTCAAAGGCCATGAAAGAGGAGCAGTGCAGGAGAGCGAAGAGCCCACAAGGGGTAAGACCAAAAACACATGAAGTGGGGAATTAAATGGTTATGACATTGACCATAAGTTTTAAAGGGGTTGACCGGTAAGCCAGCGGAAGGCGTCGGTCAGATGACCAAAACCTATGGTGGGTCATTATCTGACTAAGACCCGCGTCAGGAAACACTTGTCCTGACGAACCTTACCTAAGCTAACCTAACAGGAGGGGAAATGTATAGGATAAAACACCCAATGAAGATGAAAGGAAATACAAAGCAAGAAATAAGAAAAGAGGTAGAAAGAGGAGAAAACAAAGAATCAAGTTAAGTCACGGGTGTTCTGAAATTTGGAGCATGTGACGATGTAATGGGGAAGGAAGGCATCTAGAGAGACTAAGCCACGACTTAGATTCATATAAGGAAAGTTGTGTATAAGAGAGGATTCAACAAGACAGCGACTGTGAAAGTTAGAAGTAGAGTAGACAATTTTAGCAGATGATCAGTCAATAGGATGACTGTATTGTTCCAGCCTTTTTGTTCTTTATGGACCCCGCAGGTAAGCGTCTTAGTCTTCCATCTTTTTTAATGTTCTTCCTTCTTTTAAATCCGTCTTTCGTTCTTATGTGGCTGCTCTTATTGCTTCCAGGCGTCGTAAGAACCAGCTTCACTTTCTACGTGACTGTCTTGCTGAACAAGTTTTGCTCCTTCCTTCTCTCAGTTCCTTAAACTCACCTCCTTGGACACTTCCTTTCCTGATCATGCCGCCTCTTACTTCTACACCTCCTTTCTACTAAGTCTCAGGTTGAAGATGTCTTCTTTACCCTCCGTCAGCGTCAACGTGCTCTCTCTTCTTCTCTGACACAAGATCTTTGTAACCTTCTCACTACCATTGCTTTTGACACTGCTCACCTTAACTTGCCAATTTATCCTTCTAAACTACGGAATAAACTTCAACGTCTTATTTCAGACAGTCCTTGGTCTAAATTCTCCCTTACTGACTGTGTTACTAATCTGTCGTCTGTCACAGTCTCCCAACATCAGCTTGAACTTCTTGGTTTTGGTCGTTCCTTTGGCACTTCACGTGTCCCTCCGCTGGCATTAACCTGAGTAGTTCTTTTGATTCCTTTCCTCAGTCTCGCTCTCATAATCTTCCTGACCTGTCCATTTGTCGTGGCGCTCTTCTTCCTGCTCTGGATAGTCTGTTGTCTAAGAACCATCACCTTCCTCGCCGCTATCAACTTGCTCTTTCTTCTCTTAAATCTAACACTAACATTGTCGTCCTCTCTTCTGACAAAGGTAATTCGGTAGTTTTATAATTGATCGCCAGGATTACTTTCGTAAAGCTGAAGGTTTGTTCTCTAACTCACGTGCCTACACTCCTATCATTTCCAACCGTCATGATCTCATCAAGAGAACTTTCAACAAGAAAGTAAGGACTCTCTCAGACCTGTCCTACTTAATTTGACTTTGTTCAACTTTTTCGTGTCATTTGTCCCTCTCTGCCTTATTTCTATAGTCTTCCTAAAACTCCCAAAGCTGATATTCCTCTGCGACCCATCATATCCACTAGAGGTTCTGTCTCTTATTCTCTTGCTTCTTGGCTAGCTAAAATCTTCACTGCTTTTCTCGGTACTTTTTCTCCTGCTCACCTTCGTCACTCTCAAGACTTCATCGAACGTGTTCGCTCTCTCCCGACCTGTAAGATGACGTTGAGTCCCTCTTCACCAAGGATTTTCTTGATTATATTCTTAATTTTCTCATAAAGAAGGCCAATTAAGGGTTACTTCAACTCCCTATACATACTGACATTTTTCTTGATCTTATTCTTATTCAAACCTTCGGTGTCGCTATGGGTTCTAATGCATCTCCTGTTCTTCCTAAACTTTATATGGAATACTTCTTCCTACTATTGGTGTGCGTCCTTCTCTCTGGCTCCGCTATGTAGATGACATCTTTGCTCTTTGGCCTCACGACTCTAGTCTCTTCCAACCATTTCTCGATCTCCTTAGCAATGTTGCTCCTTCCATTAAGTTTAAAGCTGAATTGAAATCTAATTCTTTGCTTCCTTTCCTTGATGTTCATGTCCACCACTCGGATACAGGTTTTGCTTTTTCCGTGTATCGCAAGCCTGTGCACAGTGGTATGTATATTCACTACTTCTCCGTGCTCTCCGCATTTGTGACCCTCAGTTCCTTGAATCGGAAATTTCCACTCTTCTTAATTCATTCCCTCGTCTTTGCTACCCATCCATTTTCAAAAACTCTGCCTTCTCACGTGCTACGCCGACTTTCTTCTCTCCGAGACTCTCTACTTCTGTAAAACCTCCGGTTCTCTACCTTCCCTATATTTCCAGTCTTTCTAATCTCAACAACTCTGTACGTTCATTAGACATCAATCTTATTTTTCGCCAGACTAATACTCTTCACACTAATATATTTCGTACCTCTCCGCGTACCTGATGTCCCTGGTGTCTACTCTATTTCATGTTTCTCTTGTCCTCCTCAGTACTTTGGAGAAACTGGCCGTTCTCTTTCTGACAGACTCAATGAGCACAAAAGAAGGTTAGTTGCTGACACCAACAATGCTCTTTTCTGTCATGTCAGAGATCACAGTCATCGTACTGACTGGTCTTCTGCTAAACCCTACGTCTAACTTTCACAGTCGTCGTCTGGTTGAATCCTTCTTTATACACAACTTTCCTTGTATGAACCTTAGTCGTGGCTTTGTCTCTGTAGATGCCTTCCTTTCCCATTATATTGTCAAATGCTCCGAACTTCAGAACACCCGTGACTTAACCTGATTCTTTGTTTTCACCTCTTTCTACCACTTCTAGTTTCCTTTTTTTTTTTTTTAGGTTTCCTTTCTTCTGCCTTGGGTGTTTTATCCTTCGCTTTTTTCCCCTGTGTTTTTGGTCTAACCTCTGGTATGCTCTTAGCTCTCCAAGAGTGCTCCTCTTTCATGGTCTTTGACTGACTCCACTACTACTACCACTTCCTTCCCTGCTACCTTTGGTTCCTACCTTCGCTTTTGCTTCCCTTTTCTCTCACACTTTCTATTTTCTTGTCCCACCAACCACTCTCCCTACTTCACACGTCCAATACCAGCCTTACCTCTACCACTACTATCACTATCAGCCTTACCTCTACCACTACTACTTCCACTACCAGCCTTACCTCTACCACTACTACTACTACTACTACTTCCACCTCTCTTGTCCCGTCCCTGCCAGCTGGCCTATATATACTGGCTCCTCTCCTTTTTGTTCGGGGGGATGACACCATGCCCAGGCCTTCTAGGGCAGGGTAGGTGCCTGAGCCGGAGCTTGTTACCACCTGCAGCTCACAAGACTGACCTTTGCCTTAGCTCCCCTGGGGCGGGGAAGATGGCAGACCAGAGAGGCCTAGCTTCTCCCTACGAGCCCCGTGAGGGCGGGGAACGTGGCTAGGCCTAGGGACAATTGGTCCCAACGATGAGAGGGTCCTTGTACCTCCTCCCATGGAAGACATAGGTCTCAGACACTCCCACGACAGGCAGCCAAGGCCGGGTCACCATCTGGAAAAGACTCGGACCGGGAGAACACCAGCGAATCAACAACAACAACAATAACAATTCTTTCTGTCAGTGTGACTGTGTAAATGGTCCAAGTCGGACTGAAACGTCGTGATAAGTTCCTCTCTCCTATGTGTGGGTTATTTGTGTATTGTTCCAGTCACGGTATTGTGACTTTTTTTTATTTAGAAGCATCATATATAGTAAGTAACTTTGTTTCGTGGGTTATTTTAAGTTTATTGTACAACGTCCACCAAAGTATTCCCAGATATCTAGCCTAGCTAACTCATTTGGTCTTATCTGAGTGAAGAGTCTGCCTAACACACATCTTTATCTTCTATTCTGGTGATGTTAAATCTACTACTGTGGACGCAGGCAGTCCCGTCAGCTAGCTTCTACATGTGTGGTATTTTCTTATTTCTTGTAAATTTCATTGATTCTATTGTTTTACGTATATGAGTGTGTAGTTCTAACTGCTATTTTGAACATAAACAAGACACTGTCCACTTGCTTGCACACTTGTAGTTCTATCAAGTAGTTTTTACTGGTGAATTAAATTGCGCAGTTTGTAACGACAGTAGTGATTGGTAGACAAAATTATTTGCCGGTATGTTCTATGTGTCTACATAAAAGAAGATTTGTGATTTATTAATTAATTACGTTTCAGATATATCCAACATTATCAAACCATAAAAATGATTTTAAAAGGTGACCGAATATACTGAAAAAGAAGTATTATGATAGCAGAACTGTAATCATTGTACATGAGTCATATGTACTCATGTGAAGCCTAATTTTGAAGGACGAGTTGTTTGAATTAATGAGGATTTTTTTCATAATGTCTTAAAGAATATTGGTAATTTACATAAAATATAATTTAAAATAATATTCCCCTTATCAAAGTTTGCTACGCTTTTATTCTGAATTCAACAGATAAATCAAAACATTCACCCACTCTGTCATTTTTATAATGACACTAGCGACATGCAGACATAGGCCGGAACTGGCCCTCTGGTAAATGCCACAAGGGTCACTGCTCAAATAGAAAGTTGAGCAGCTCACGATTTCAAGTAAAAACTCAGCAGAAAGAAACTTAAATGAAGACTAAGGTACTATGCATATGATATTAGAAAATACATATATATAATATTCATTGACCACTGATTAGAGCCTATTACTATTCAAATCAGAAATCTGTGTTTATATTCCAACAAACACCGCCAGTTAAGTGATAATTCTATTTTTTTTAAATTAGGTCTCAGATCGACTAAATTCTTGTCTAGACATCTATGTCCTTTTTAAATGTAGTTATTTAAGATCCCTTTTCCTCGGCTTTCACATGAACTACCGAAATTCAAGTATTCAAGGATGAGAGAGGTAGATGGATTTTTAGGTTCATGTGGTCCTCAAAGTGTGAAGGGTTACGGAGGGAAGTCACACGTTGCAAACGCGTTTGTACGTTTATGCTTAAATGGCAGTGTTGCATGTAGGGCCCTGAAGAGGGATGTCTAGAGCGAGTGTATGATGTGTTAATACTTAAGAGGCATAGATTTTCGAGATTGTTTCACTCTCCATGAGCTCCGTCAAGTTGTTACAAACAATACAGGAATACAGAGGATATACATAGGTAACAATGCGAAGCGAAAAGTCACGTGCACAAAATTCCTTGTATAATCCTTAATCTCAAACACTATTCAACAGAATAAAAAAGTTTAGTTATCACTTAAGTATTAGCAAGAGTGATCCTCAAAACATTGCCCCCCCCCCATCATATAACATCCACAAGTTACTACTACTACTACTACTCTTACCACTTCTACAAATACTAATGTTTCTTCTTCTATTACTAATTTTACTACTACTTCTACTATTACTATGACTACTACTACTACTAATTCTACTTTAACTACTACAGCTAATACTACTCTTCTGCTACTACTACTATGATTACTACTAGTCACACTGCTACTATTAATGCTACTCATACTGCTACTATTACTACTACTAGTATTAATATTGATACTAGTACTAATAGAACTACTGCTAATATTACTACTACCACTTCTACTACTACTACTACTACTACTACTACTACTACTACTACTACTACTACTACTATACTACTTCTACTATTAATACTCCTATTACTACTACTACAAGTGTTCTGGAGATTTGAACTGTGGTCTTTACAATGGCGGGTATCAGTGCAACTCTATAATGCTAGAGTGTGTGGTGGCTTGGAGAGTGTGCTTACACAAGCGGTGTGGTGGCTTGGAGAGTGTGCTTACACAAGCGGTGTGGTGGCTTGGAGAGTGTGCTTACACAAGCGGTGTGGTGGCTTGGAGCTTGTGCTTACACAAGCGGTGTGGTGGCTTGCAGAGTGTGCTTACACAAGCGGTGTGGTGGCTTGGAGAGTGTGCTTACACAAGCGGTGTGGTGGCTTGGAGAGTGTGCTTACACAAGCGGTGTGGTGGCTTGGAGAGTGTGCTTACACAAGCGGTGCTCTCCATGAGGTAAGACAGGTGGACTGTCATTTAACAAACCCCAGTTCAAATCTACGAAAATCCTGTGGATTGTAACAAGTAATCTGTTTACATTGCTCATGAATGACATATAGGTACAAGAGCTAAATTCTGGCCTGAGTTACACCGCTGAAGGATGTTTACTGTTATCATAGCAGTTGGTCAACTGCCCAACTCTCCAGTGCTACAGCATGGTTCAGATATTACAGTATACTGGTAAAAATATTTCAGATAGAAACTAATATGCTATGGACACTAATATACTATGCCTATACTATTTACAAAAAAAATATGCAATAACGATTGATTATGGTCTATCATGAATCAAATAAAAAAATTATGTTTACGATTGATCGAACACTTTTTCTTAAGAGTAGTCCTAATATCAACTAAACTCTTGTGTATAATTCTAAGTCCTTTGTCATGAGGTCATTTAAGACCTGGTGAAATACTGAAAATTAATGACTAGAGAGGTAATGACAGAGTGAAGTTGCTGCTGGCTGCCCGTCTTGTTGTGTTGAAGCTCACTTCTCGCTGTTCTCGGAGTGGAGCCAAGTGTGATACTTTCATAGTATTGGCCGTCTACATAACAGTAAGGCCACCCACATCTCTCCCGTGTTTAAGGTTCTGCTGAAATGACAGATCTATCCA
The DNA here is from genome assembly GCA_009830355.1 of Cherax destructor. Classification (NCBI taxonomy): domain Eukaryota; kingdom Metazoa; phylum Arthropoda; class Malacostraca; order Decapoda; family Parastacidae; genus Cherax; species Cherax destructor. The sequence goes on from WNWK01025123.1 coordinate 18,944, forward strand.
GGCTGGGTAGAGGCGAGAGATGAGCTGTCTTGCTTTGCTCTCTATTCTGTCAAGAAGCAGCAAATGAGTTGGAGGGAAGGCAGTCCAAGAAAGTAGAGCTGCTCAATGTGCTTCGTACAGAATCTTTCTACCTGTACTATCGAGCAGATGCAAGAAACGTTTAAATGTTGTAAGCTTCATGGCCGCATTGTTTGGAAGATTTACAACGTGGTTCTTTATGGTCAATTTCAAGTCAAATTTCACCCTAATGATATCAAATTCGTGCCCTGGTACCAACACTCTCCCATTCATTTTTACCATTGTTCCAGCATTAACATCATGGTGCCTAGAGACCCTCATCATTTGTGGTTTCTCAGGAGCAAATGTGACCTACCATTGTTTTCCCCAGGCTGATATAGCTGTAAACTGGTGATTGATGTAACTTAGAGCAGCTGGCATTTTCTCTTTTGATAAATAAATGTCAGAGTGCAGTCGTCTACATATGCATGGGATTCTGGGATGAGATCAAGAAGATCATTGATTTAGACACTGCATAACAATGGTCCAAGCACACTTCCCTGTGGAACACTTGCACCAATATAATATCTTATTGATTCTGTCCCGTTGAGAACTCTGAGGAGACGTAGTGTAGAGCCTGCTATTCCCAGTGCTTGCAGTTTTTCCAAGAGGCCCTGGTGCCATACTTGGTCGAAAGCACCAGCAATGTCCGGTGCTACCACACAGCTGACTTTGGATTCATCTAGTGTCTAGTGCCACTTAGTGGAGAGGTTTAACAGCAGATCTGCAGCAGGGAAATCTTTTCTGAAGCCATATTGACGGTCACAAAGAAGCGAATGATAGTCTAAAAACTCTGTCATCTTCGTGAGATTATTGTCTCAAGAATATTGCCAGTGATTGACAGAAGTGATACCAGGTTTTATAGCCCACTGTACCTGATGCCAGCTTACTTTTTTTTGACAGCCTCACCTTTAGAGATGGCCAACTTTTGGACTTCTCTCATTTGCCAACAGGCTTGCCTGTGCAAGCTCCATTTATAGAGAGTGGGATGCCTTTTATACCTTCTCCAAGCTTTGTACTTGCTAGCAGCAGCAGTCTCTCTAAAACGAAAGTCGAACCATAGCTGATCTGTTACATTAGGTGCACATGTCTTCGTCACATACTGGCAATGCGGGAAGTGTTCTTGTTAGAGATTCAGGATGTGTTTATTGAAGATATTCACTTGGTTGTCAACATCACCTTGGAGAAGAGCATTCCAATCGTAGGTAGTGAACTCAGGGCAAAGGGTCGGCAAGTTTCCTCTCTCTCACAGCCAGGTTGTACTTGTAGATGCTTCACTTCGTTCTGTTGGAATCTTCAATGTCGAAAGGACAGCCTTGTGGTCAGATGATCCAACATAGCCAAGGGGATGGCAAATAAATATGCCTTTCGACAGATCACTCACTACTGGATCGAGAGAGGAGCCAGAGATGTGAGTTAAGAAACTAACAAAGTTTCTCATGTCAAACACTGCAAGAAGGTCATCAGAGTTCCGCTGTATAAGAAGTTGGTTGAGGTCACCAACAATTATGTCATGTTGACATTTGTGTTGAAGTAGGAGGAAGTCTCCAAATTCCCTCAGGAAGTTGATTGGGTCTGCATGTTGCAACTGAGGTCTGTACATTGCACATGCTGGTACAGAGGTACTAGTGTTCATGCATAGATTGAAGAATATTATTTCTGGGTGAGTAGGGATGGCAGCATCAATAGGCTAAAGAACTGGTGACTTTCTGTCAAGTTCCTTCTTCATTCGACACTGATCCTCCTAATGTTCCCTTTTTTGTCAGTAATTATTAGTGGCGTGTCCCCTCCGCTGACAGCGGCAGCGCTGCCTGGGAGGGTGGACTCCTATAAACTGCATTTCCTGTGTTTTGCTGCTGACTCAGTATCTGATTTATCTGTACGTTCTGCTGTTGGTGAGCCTGATGATTATTTGCTTGGTGGGTTCTTTCCTGGGACTGTGCTGATGGAAGGTGAAACAGCTGTGTGTGTCCATCTTCCATGTCATCTTCCGCTTCCTCTTCCACGTCCTCTGCCATGCCCTCGTCCTATTCTATCAAATATGTCCCTGCTGTTCGTGCTTTGGCACAGCACGAACAACAGGGACAATGCTAGTCACCAGATTATTAGCTGCACCAATCTCTGGTGGAGAAAATCCTAACTCAGTATTGGCAGATGGAATACGACTTCCAGGTGTACCAGCAGGTGTTGGAGCAATGATGGCAAGTGTACTGGCAGGTGTTACTTGGAGTTTACCTGGAGAGAGTTCCAGGGGTCAACGCCCCTGCGGCCCGGTCTGTGACCAGGCCTCATGTTGGATCAGAGCCTGATCAACCAGGCTGTTACTTCTGGCCGCACGCAGTCCAACGTACGAACCACAGCCTGGCTGGTCAGGCACCGACTTTTGGTGCCTGTCCAGTGCCTGCTTGAAGACAGCCAGGGGTCTATTGGTAATCCCCCTTATGTATGCTAGGAGGCAGTTGAACAGTCTTGGGCCCCTGACACTTATTGTGTTGTCTCTCAACGTGCTAGTGGCACCCCTGCTCTTCATTGGGGGGATGTTACATCGCCTGCCGAGTCTTTTGCTTTCGTAGGGAGTGACTCTTGTGTGCAATTTTGGTACTAATCCCTCTAGGATTTTCCAAGTGTATATAATAATGTATCTCTCCCGCCTGTGTTCCAGGGTGTACAGGTTTAGGAACTTTAAGCATTCCCAGTAATTGAGGTGGTTTATGCAGTTATGCGTGCCGTGAAGGTTCTCTGTACATTTTCTAGGTCAGCAATTTCACCCGCCTTGAAAGGTGCAGTTAGTGTGCAGCAATATTCCAGCCTAGATAGAACAAGCAACCTGAAAAGTGTCAACATGGGCTTGGCATCCCTGGTTTTGAAGGTTCTCATTATCCATCCTGTCATTTTTCTGGCAGATGCGATTGCTACAGTGTTATGGTCCTTGAAGGTGAGATCCTCTGTCATGATCACTCCCAGGTCTTTGACATTAGTTTTTCGCTCTATTGTGTGGTTGCAATTTGTTTTATACTCCGATGAGATTTTAATTTCCTCACTTTTCCATATCGGAGTAATTGAAATTTCTCATCATTGAACTTCATACTGTTTTCTGCAGCCCATTTAAAGATTTGGTTGATGTCTGCTTGGAGTCTTGCAGTGTCTTCAACGGTGGACACTATCATGCAGATTCGGGTGTCATCTGCAAAGGAAGACACGGCACTGTGGCTGATATCCCTGTCTATGTCCGTTATAAGGATGAGGAACAGGTTGGGAGCAAGTACTGTGCCTTATTGAACAGAGCTTTTCACCGTAGCCGCCTCAGACTTTACTCTGTTGACTAGTACTCTTTGTGTCCGATTCCCACCAAGGCAGGGTGGCCCAAAAAAGAAAAACTTTCATCATCATTCACTCCATCACTGTCTTGCCAGAGGGGTGCTTTACACTACAGTTATAAAACTGCAACATTGGCTAGCGAGCCAGCCCATTCTCTTACATTGAGTGCACATACTCATATATTTTGATTTATTTTGTAAAATCACTAGTTTTACAGAGTTTTCTTGATAGACCACTTGCTCGTAAACACTTGTACACTGTAGTACAAGTTTTTTGACCACCATGTGGCCACTTCTAGGGTTCGATGAACCAACTTTTAAGGATATGGGGCAAGCTAAATCAAAAAATAAAGTTAACTGTAGATAGTAACTTAGCTTGAAAGACAGCTCCCACCCTCGCAGCCACCTCCAAGGACTTGTATTGATGAGCTGTCGTATACACTCCCTAAGGGCTGTGTGAAAAAGTAAGATAAACGTATGAGAATAATTGCCCCAGAGGAGCATATGACAATATACATTCAGTATATTAGGAAATTATAGATCCATTTACCAACTTTTCCTGTTATTCCTTTATCACGCATTTTGAGTGCTATTACACCATGGTCACACTTGTCAAAGGCTTTTGCAAAGTTTGTGTATATAACATCTGCATTCTGTTTCTCTTCTAGAGCATCCAGGACCGTTAGAGCAGTGATGTCAGGTGTTCTGGCAGGTGTTGGAGCAGTGATATCAAGTGTACTGGTAGGTGTTAGAGCAGTGATATCAGGTGCACTTGCAGGTGTTGGAGCAGTGTTGGCAGGTGTGCTGTCAGGTGTATGAGAGCCAACAGATCCAAGACCTGCTTTGATGCTGGGTTTTGGATCTGTTCCCGTTGTGGTGGCTAAAGGAGTTGTATTAGAATGTCCAAATAACAATGTTTTGAGCTCTATCTATCTGTGGAGACTTAGTGCTGACAGATTTCCTCCAGATATTTGTTGTTGGGTTACTCTCATTGTCAGTATTCCAGGCTTTGTCAATAATGTTATCATCAGCTGAGCAGCTTATGTCCTTCGACATAAACCTGGGCTGGCCTTCCACAATACATTGGAGCTCATATAATGATGTAAGTAGCTCATGAAGTGATTCCCTTTGACTGGTTATCTTAACTGAAAGTTTACAACACAGTCCTTTAAGGCAGCCTTGATTATTTGAGTGGCATTCCTGAGGTACCTCTGCACCTTCCTGTTGTGGCTCCAGACTCGAATCAAGCACATATGTCACAAGATCTTGGATGTCTTTCAAGCTCCTGAGATGTACTACCCGGCTACAACAAAAGACTTCTTCTGGCATGCAGTCTGTGTGGCAGAAGTTGGAACATGTAGGTTCCAGACATTTAAGAAGTGGCAGGTCTCTTGTAGTGTAGCCACTCAGGTCAGCTCACCGACAGTGTTAAGGAAATGTGTAGAATTTTTATCACTTATTTCCTCTCAGTTTTTATGCATGATGTGTGTATATAAACATTAAGCCAAGCAGAGCGCCATCTGAGTTGTTGTTGCTGATTCAGCGCTAGTTGAGCGCAGAGGCGAGAGTTGTTGATGGGTGAAGATGGGTGAACCATACCCTGTTTTCTATTGGGGACGGGTGAGCTTCTGGGTGACCCGACTCCCATTTTCTATTGGCTAGCGAGCCAGCCCATTCTCTTACATTGAGTGCACAGATTCATATATTTTTATTTATTTTGTAAAATCACTAGTTTTACAGAGTTTTCTTGATGGACCACTTTCTCGTAAACACTTGTACACTGTAGTACAAGTTATTCGACCACCATGTGGCCACTTCTCCGGGTCGATGAACCAACTTTTAAGGATATGGGGCAAGCTAAGTCAAAAAATAAAGTTAACTGTAGATAGTAACTTAGCTTGAAAGACAGCTCCCACCCTCGCAGCCACCTCCAAGGACTTGTCTTGATGAGCTGTCGTATACACTCCCTAAGGGCTGTGTGAAAAAGTAAGATAAACGTATGAGAATAATTGCCCCAGAGGAGCATATGACAATATACATTCAGTAACTAAATACTGAACAGTGCCTTAGGTACTCACTTTTTTGGGCTCAATGGCCCACCAGTTGCTGGGTTTATCATAATCTACTTAGATCGCCCATTAGTTCTTAACTGTGCAGTCAATTATAATACATCTAAGTAGACTTACCTGGGTATTTGTATTGGACCCTTAATTCACACAGGTATCCGGTGTTTTGCTTGAGGAATGTCACATGTTCTTCACTCAGTCTGGAAAGTAGTAACACTTGCACTGTCACTTTAAGTTCTTCAATACTAGTCTATTTTTTCATCTGATAATAATGTCACTATAAGAAGCTGTGCACACTTATTTTATATTTGTATTGTGAAGATGGAGATTGTCTCTGAAGATCGAAGATGCACTGTTAAAGTTCCTTTGTTAGGGTCCATGCACGTGCGTAACACGCTCCTCAGTCCGTGGTCAATATCACTCTGACTTGGGGCATGGCTCTCCCCTTGGTGCGGCTCTATTTTACAGACCTCAGCACAATTTCCCTACTTGCTTAACACTGCAACAGTTTGCAACACAAATGCTTGATTTCTTGATATGTCTTGATCACTGAGAGTGCATTATTTTCCGACATGTGAATAAAGTGAGGCAGGGGGTTTTCTGTACCTTTCCTGTCCCCGTAAGAGATCAATTTTCTCTCATTAACCACACTAGTTTCAACAAGGCTCTCTGGCAAGAGAGTATGCATGACTTGTGACTGGTATACGTTGGTAAAGCATCTGCTTGTAATTATTTGATGCTTAAGCAAACAAGAAGCCATTGTCCTTTCTGAGAGGGTCGTCTCTCAGGGCTGAAAGGGCTGAAAAAGTCTGAAGGGGCTGATACCCTCCCCCTCTCTTCTGGAGAAAATTGCTTCACATAGGAAGATACCAGTGAAATTCCAGAATAATAAACTATGTTGAACTGAACGATGACAAGTTATGCACGATCCAAGTCACTAGTGACATGGTTCTCAGATAAATAGATAAATTGAAATTTAACAATTCTCTGGGCCCTGATGAACTGTTTCCAAGGGTTTTGAAGGAATATAAGGCAGAACTTAGTGAACCTTTGGCTAGTCTTTTCAACCTATTTCTACGAACTATGATAGTGCCAGATAAATGGAACAGGTGACAGGTCCTTAGCTTCGAACTACAGACCAATAAGCCCAACCTCCATAGTGGGAAAAATGATGGAATCTATAATTGTCGAGGCTATTCATAGCCATCTTGGAAGACATAAATTGATTAATGAATCTCAGCATGGTTCTACAAAAAGGTGTTCCTGCCTTACGAACTTACTTTTTTCACTAAGGTACTTTAGGAGGTAGATCATGGTAATTAATATGAAATTGTGTATATGGACTTCAGTAAGGCATTTGACAGAGCCCCACATCGGAGACTATTGAGAAAAGTCGAGGCACATGGAATAAGAGGAGATTTTTTCCTGAAGAGAGACGTGGGTGACAGATAGGCAACAGAGAATTTGCATAAATGGGGAGAAAACAGAGTAGGGATGCATCATAAGCGGTGTTGTGCAGGGGTCAGTACTGAGCTCCTTGTTGTTCACAATTTACATAAACGATATAGATGAGGGTATAAATAGCGACATAAGCAAGTTTGCCGATGACACCAAAATAGGCCGTCGAATTTATTCTGACGAGGACACTAGAATGCTCCGGGAAGATCTGGAGATACTGTTGGGGGCTGGCCACCTGGGAGAGTGTTGATATCTCTTAATAAAAACGGTTTGAATGTTATCCACATTTCCCTCTATTAACTGTTGTTGACACAAATCACGCTGTTATAGACTGTTATGAAGCGCCCAGATATTATTACATAACACCAATGGGAAAGTACTGGACATAGGTAGAAGTAAGTCAACTCCTTCCTTTCCATGAAGGAGTTGGCTTACTTCTACTGGTGTGGTGTACGAAGTACAGTGTCACTGAACAGGTTTTTCCTCACCAACCTTCATAGTTAGTAATAAGTAATAAAGTTTGTGAAGCACACTAAATCATGTCCTACCACCACCTCCCTAACTCTCTCTCTCTCTCTCTCTCTCTCTCTCTCTCTCTCTTTCTCTCTCTCTCCCTCTCTCTGCACATGCCGCTAGTTCTATCATAAAGAGACAGAAAGGGTGAATGCCACTATTTATGTGTTAAATAATAGCATTAAATGTAGCACACCTTCATTAGTGGAATATTATTTTAAATTATATTTTTTTTACGAATCACCAATATTCTGTAAGGCATTTTGAAAAACAAGCCTAACTCATATATGTATTTCGTCCATTAAAATTATGCTTCACCTGAGTAAATGTGACTGATGTATAACGATTACGGACCTGTTATCACACCACTTTCCTTATAATATATTCGGTCACCTCTTAAAATCATTTGTATAGTTTTATAATTTTTTATGTAATATCTGAATGGTAATTAATTCATATTTGTATTCATAAATCTTCACTGATGTAGACACAAAGTTTCGGAAATTAATGTTCACAACTAATCACCATTGTTGTTGCAAGTTGCGCTAATTCATTCATGAAAATATTCTTTACTCCTGTGTTACCTACGTCTGAGTTGCCAGATGACACTTCTGCTCAGCAGATGACACTTCTGCTCAGCAGATGACACTTCTGCTCAGCAGATGACACTTCTGCTCAGCAGATGACACTTCTGCTCAGCAGATGACACTTCTGCTCAGCAGATGACACTTCTGCTCAGCAGATGACACTTCTGCTCAGCAGATGACACTTCTGCTCAGCAGATGACACTTCTGCTCAGCAGATTATTATTATTATAATCAAATAGAAGCGATCTGCTCAGCAGAGAGAGTATAGAATCTTTTTCAGGAACTGTACATGATTCAGTACTATCTATTAATACATTCGTCGCCCAGCTCTCGCCGCAGCAGGTTGTCTGGTGCTGGCCTCTGGTGGTGACAACAGAGACCTTGGATATTTTCACTACAAAATGGCGACGGCGTTCAGACGGAGGATAAACACTGTATGTGTTGAGTTAGTAAAAGGGGGTGTGTACCCTTCGACGGCAGCTGTTATCTTGCCCACCGTTCTACGAGACGTTTATGGATTAGATAATGAGGACATCTATGGGATTGCGCTCAATGGGAGTACAAGAATCTTCGTGAAACTGTCGTCCACCGGCGTTTATGAGAGGTTGGTGGAGAAATATGAGGAAGTATGCATGCCTATCAATGCTACCTTGGAAGTGAAACTTAAAGATGTTTCTAAGCACATACATATGTCAAAATTCGTAATTTGCCGTTCGAAGTGGATGAGCAAGACATCCGGCATGTTTTCAAGGATTATGGAGTCATCCACTATGCAACGATGGGACGATGGACTGAAGGAATCTATGAGGATTCCCGGAAGGTTCCTTACCCTCAAGATGACCCTGAGGCGGGCCAACCGTCGTTTGTGGTCTTGGAGGAGTTTAGAACTCAAGTTTATGTGACCTACGCAGGTCAAAGACGGACATGCAGACTTGTGGTTCCTAGGACATATTGCTGCAGAGGTGACAGGAGGCAGGGACAGCAATATGGTACAAGGAATGTGGTGAATGTTACGGAAGTGGAGCCTACTGTACGGGTTGAGGAAGTGGTAGTGGCGCCCAAAGGCACATGGAGTGAGATTGTGAAAGGCCCAGAGGAGATATGTCGTACTTGCCAACTGTGTCGCAGGACACAGCGGTGCTGGAGACAGCAGTACAGAGGAGTGCTGTAGATTTGGAAGATGCTGCACACCGGAGGAATTGGGGGATTTTGGATACACCCCAGGATGGGGAGTTTTGGAAGCCAGTGAGGCTGCAAAGTTAATGGGTGCTGAGGGGGTGTTGGGTGATGGGGCTGAGTCTAGCTGTTTGGATATACAGGGGGGTGCAGGTAACAGTGCACAGGGAGGATAGTGGGTCGAACATGGATATTAGTTCTGAATCACGGAAGGATCCATGGTAGTGTCAGATGACGTGTCCACGCCTGGCCCAAAAATCAGGCAAGAAGATATGGGTGGAGGCACACAAACGGGACAAGGGGGTGCAGAGGGCAGAAAAAGGGAAAGGGTGTGGGACAACGGGTTACTGGGAAACCCAGAAAAACACAAAGCAGAAGGTATGGGGAGTCAAAGGAAAGCCACCTCATCTTATTCAAGTGTATCTCGTTTAACGGAATGGTCTGAAGGCCGAGGTTAAGAGGAAATGGGTTGAGGTGACCCCTTTCGACGGTATGCGGGTGGACATAGGCCCTTTCAGGAGCACAATTTCAGGTATGGTAGAGATTTGTTGTTGAAAGGGTATAAAGTGTAGCGGGTAGCTCGGGAAGCTTCAAGGGAGGGGGTTTGGGTAGTAGTGAGGAGTCCAGTCCCTTTCAGTTGTTGACTGGAGGAGGGAGGGGGGAGGGGCGGGGGTTCAGGGGTTGGGGGGTGGGGTTTCTTGGGGGTTTTATGCCAGCTGTAAGAAATAAACGATTAAGGAGGATTTTTGGGGGGATCATT
>WNWK01025124.1:0-28876 GCA_009830355.1 Cherax destructor
GAATGACTGCAGTAAAGTTATACGAGTCGGTCATCTCTCTGGAAGTTTGTTTATTGCTAGTGGCGGTGTCCCAGATAGACTTATCTCCCACAATTCCCCACACATTATGTAGTGGTAGTAATTGTTCGTCTGGGTCACTATCAAGTTCATTATAGGGTCGTCAAAGTACAACTGGAAAAAGTCTAACTCTGTAGACTCATTCGTTATGGGACATTCTGGCAGGATGCCACTTCCACTCACATACACTTTGTGTCCACTTCCACTCATGGTCACATGGTGCAGGGTGGACCTGTGGCATGTGGCGTGGGGGAGCAGTAGGGGGGACAGGAGTGGAGGCAGCACATGGTTGAGGGGGTGCCGCGAGGTCCTTTGTCTGTCCACCCACCGCGCCATGTGGTCCAGGCACTGTGCCACCCAACACTACCTCCACCACCTCTATCCCAGCATATTCACCTTCATGTTCACTTTCACTATCAGTCGCCGGGGTTTTAGATAGTGACCTGCCACGACCCTTGTTGACTGCATATGGTACACTACCAGAACGTAGGCAACGACGCCTAAAAGTACGCTTTACTGGTGAATAATGAACATCACTATCACTAGACGAATCCTCTATTGGCATAAAATCAATCTCATCATCACTCACATCACTTTCACTATCACTAACATAGCGAGAAAATGATAGTTTCCTCTTTCGTAGTTGCCTTTGGGTAATACTGGCCACTCGAGAGGTGCTTGGCCCAGGGTCTTGTGTGGCCACACTGGCCACCCCAGAAGTGCTTGGCTGAGGGTCTGGTGTGGCCACCTCAGAAGTGCTTGGCTGAGGGTCTGGTGTGGCCCCACTGGCCACCCCAAAGGTGATTGGCTGAGGGTCGTATGGGTTATCGTCGATATTTTTACTAATTCCTTGATTATTAGTGGCCACATCAGTGTCAAATCCACTAAACTCACGTTCTGTATCACTTTCCTCCAATAAGAGCGTTATACGACGAGGCGTGAGTGAATCACGAGGATGTTCCATGATGTTGACCTAGTATAACCAAGGTTATATACCATACCTGGAGTGCTAGTTTAACCAAGGTTATATACCAAATCTGGAGTGCTAGTATAACCAAGGTTATATACCAAACCTGGAGTGCTAGTATAACCAAGGTTATATACCATACATGGTGTGCTAGTATAACCAAGGTTATATACCATACCTGGTGTGCTAGTATAACCAAGGTTATATACCATACCTGGAGTGCTAGTATAACCAAGGTTATATACCATACCTGGAGTGCTAGTATAACCAAGGTTATATACCATACCTGGAGTGCTAGTATAACCAAGGTTATATACCATACCTGGAGTGCTAGTATAACCAAGGTTATATACCATACATGGAGTGCTAGTATAACCAAGGTTATATACAATACCTGGTGTTCTAGTGCAACCAAGGTTATATACCATACCTGGTGTGCTAGTATAACCAAGGTTATATACCATACCTGGTGTGCTAGTATTACCAAGGTTATATACCATACCTGGAGTGCTAGTATTATTATTATTAATTATATTCTGCATTACATTCAAGGGGAAAACACTAAACCCACAGGGGAATTTAGTGTTTGAGGAAATTAGAGGCACATTTGGTTCAGTCCAAGGAAGTGGATGACAACTCCAGTTCCTTGGATCAACTGTCTCTATCACACCTTGGGCTTCGGGGGTCAAGGCCCTAGCGGGCCGGTCCGTGACCCCGGACCTGTCTCTGACCCGACATCGTGGTGGATCAGGGTCTGATCAACCTGGCTGTTACTGCTGGCCGCACATGCAGGCTAACACATGGAATATTTATCTGTTGCTAAATAAAAAAGGCCTAAATTACTTGCCAGGTGGAATATATAACACAAAATAATATAACAGGTAAAATAAGGCTACACATCGATAAAGTAATAGAAACTAGTGGGAAAAATTTATATTTTGTAAAAAAATAAGCCTATGAGGGCCTAAATAATTCCCGAAATGCGATATATACCACAAAATTGTATTATAATAGATAAATTAAGTGCTACACAGCACCTGCAAGAAATATATTAATGAAATATACAAGACGAGTTTTGCTTCATTCGTTAAAGAAAATTTAACATCTAGGTCTATGAAGGCCTAAATCACTTAGTAGGCTGTCAACAATAACACAAAATACCAGCAGATAATGTTATATAAGTGGTAGACAAGAGGAGCTGGAAGAAATATATTGGTGAAAGATACAAGCGGAGGGAAGGTCAATGTTTACCATCAATAAAAGAACAAAAGTTAGGTCTATGAGGTCATCAAAAACTCACATCAATCTCAACATCAATATTTCTCACCCCATCAATCATCTTGGACAATCATCTCACATAAAACACAAAAAAAAACTAATAAACTCACCTGGAGGATAAACTTATCTCCTCCTTTGTTGGGTCTATAAGGGCTACTGATAGAATAAGTTGTATCCAGCTCGACCTCCCGATGTTAAGATAAGATAAGAATGTTTATTTATCTGTAAAGATTACAATGTAGCGTTTACATATTGTAAAATATTAGTAACAATGTGTGGTTTACATATTATAAAAAATAAATTACAAAAAAGGCCACTAGCATGCCTAGGCATTTCGGGCAGACTAATACTAATTCTTACTCTATATTGACACAGGTTGTGGAAAATACTAATATTAAAGTTAGGTAACTGTACTGTTTAAATAGATTTACAATAGTGAGGTAGTTCAAAATATGCCTAGCTCCTATATTGGAGTATCTCTGGCAAACTTATGACTAGCTTAAGATTTATTTAGGCAAAAGCTTTATGCGGAATATAATGTTAACAGACGTTTGGGGAGTGTAAATTAGGGGGAATCACAGACATCGAGAGTAAGTCTATTTTGTTTTGGATATATGCATAATACAGTGGTTTTTATTTGGTTAGTTTTTAAAATTGTGGTTGAGTCTGCAGTTCTAGAGTTTTCAGGTAGGGAGTTCCAGATATTAAGCCCTTTTATGTACATTGAATTTTTGTATAGATTTAGCTGGACACGGGGAATGTCAAAGAGATTTTTGTGTCTGGTATTGTGCTTATGGGTCCTGTCACAACTATCAAGAAAGTGTTTTAGTTCAGGGTTAATATTGGAATTTATGGTTCTTTAAATGTAGGTTGCACAGTAGTAACTGTGGATGTTCTGTACATTGAGTAAGTTTAGGTCTTTAAAGAGTGGGGAGGGGGGTGTAGTCTACTATTGGATTGCATGATAATTCTTACTGTGGCTCTTTGTTGGGTTACTATTGAATTTAGGTGGGTTGTTGCTGTTGATCCCCAAGCACATATGGCATAGGAGAGGTAGGGATAGATGAGTGAATAGTACAGTGCGAGAAGGGATGATCGTGGTACGTAGTAACGTATCTTAGAGAGGATCCCAACAATTTTGGATACTTTTTTTGTTATGTGTTGGATATGGGTGCTGAATTTCAGGTTGCTGTTGAGGTGTAGGCCCAGGAATTTGCCCTCATTATGTTTAGCAATAAGAGTGTTGTCAATCTTAATGTTCAGTTGTGCAGCACCTGCTCTCTTACCAAACAGAATATTGAAGGTTTTGTCAGTGTTAAGTGTAAGTTTATTGGCAGTCATCCAAGTTAATATTTTTAGTAGCTCTTCGTTAACAATGGTGTTGAGTGAGGCACGATTTGGGTGGGAGATGACATAAGTCATGTCGTCAGCAAAGAGAATTGGTTTCAGGTGTTGTGATACGTTGGGAAGATCATTGATGTATAGGAGGAAGAGCAGGAGACCAAGGACACTTCTTTGTGGCACTCCAGTATCAAGTGGTTGTGTTGAAGAGGTGTCCTTAATGGAGACGTATTGATACCTGTTAGTAAGGTATAAAGTCTGAAATAATGCATACAGAGTCTGTCTGGATAGAATTTTCAGAGGGGTATGAAAAATTGATTTTAGGAGTGATATATCGTCCTCCAAACTTAGATAGGGACCAAGGGAGACTACTATGGGAGGAAATTGTTAAGGCCACAAGGCATGATAACATAGTAATTCTAGGGGAATTTAACTTTAGTCAGATTGATTGGAATTTCTTGACAGGGAATTTAGAATGTAACGACTTTTTAGAAGTAGTTCAGGATTGTTTCTTGAAGCAGTTTGTGACAGAACCTACAAGGGGAAATAACCTACTTGACTTGGTTCAGGGAAACAAGGAAACCCTTGTAAATAATTTAGAAATTACAAAGGAACCCGGCACAAGCGACCACAAATCAATTACCTTTAGCATTGAATGGATGTATAATAGTAGGGATAATTCAGTAACGGTCCTAGATTTTCACTTAGCAGATTACAATGGGTTTAGAGAACACTTATCATCTGTGGACTGGGGTAACGATAACACTTTCTTACCTCTATACATGCTGCCCAAAGAACATTTATCCTGTATAAAGAAATTAGATCAAGTAGGAATGACCCAAAAATGGATGAATAACAGGCTCAAATATCTTTTAGGGCAGAAGAAAGAAATTTATAGGCGCATCAAAAGAGGTGAGGGTCATCTTATAAATCAGTATACTGACATCCAGAGGGGTGTAAAAATGGGAAAAAAAAAGCTAAACGGGACTATGAAATTAAAGTTTCTAGGGATTCAAAAACTACAGGTTTATAGAACAAAAGTTAGAGATAAGATAGGTCCCCTTAAAAATAACTTTGGGCACCTTATTGACAAGGAGAATGATATGTGCTATATTTTTAATAATTATTTTCTCTCGGTTTTCATACAGGAAGACACTAATAATATCCCAGTAATGAATTTTTAAAATATCCCTGAAGATAAAATATGTAATATCAGTCAATAGCAAAATGTTTATGAAATAAGTAGACCGAATGAAACAAAATATATCACAGGGTCCTGATGAGCTTTTTGTAAGGGGTCTTAAAGAATACAAAATGAAACTTTGTGAACCATTAACTAATATTTATAATTTATCTCTTCAAACAGGTGTAGTGTCTGATATGTGGAAGATGGCTAATGTATTTCTTATTTTTAAAGCAATGAACAAGTCATTATCATCAAATTATAGTCCAATAAGCTTGACCTAAATGTAGGCAAATTTCTAGTCAATTATAGTTGATATAATAAGAAGCCATCTGTGAAGGTTGTCGCGAATCTTCTCAGGAAAAGTATAATAGAAAAAGACTAATAACAAGAAAAATAAACACTATTTTATTAGAATGAAATTTAAATAATAAATACGTAAATATGATTATAATAATCCTATATTAAAGAAAAATGAAAACAAAAAATATATATATGATTCAAAGCTAAATATTTACAGCTGTGGTCTTATCACTGAAGCAATGAATCCCTGTGATGACTCCGTGGTGGTGGTATTGTTGTTGTTGTTGCCTCGATGTTTTCCACAAATCCAACAGTTTTCCAAACTGTTACAATGTCACAAATGATGTCAGGGACTCAGTTGAAAGTTGTCCCTTAGTGACGTCCAGTTGCCTGATGTTTCTAGTGTGTACTGAGGTACTACTGGTGTAGTGCAGAAATGGTGGTGGTTACTCTGTTTCTCAATTGGTGAGTACGCCGGCCACCCCCTCAGCCTTGAATCCGATGATCCGAGCGGACACAGAGGACTGTGAATGAAACCACAATAATTACTCACCACTCTAGCATTAATTTACATAGTAGGCATAAGGCCTTTAAAATATATGTTGAAACTGTAATACATACCTATCAAAAACCAAGGCAGGACATAGCAGAAGTGAATGTTGTTAAACATGAGTGAAGCTCCAAAATAATTAAAAAGTGAAGCTCTTGAACATAAAATAATGAAGATACGAGCAGCCGTGAAGTACTTACAGTAAGATCGAGCGTGGTTAGTCGAGTGATTTCAACCGGTGGCCTGAGCCTAGCATTACACCTCTCACCGGGAAAAAAGGGGGGGGGGTATAGCAGCAGCGAGACCCTCACCCCACCTTAACAAGCAAACTACCACTCAACCATCACTCTACATACCTTCACACTTTCATCACTCCTATCTATGGACTTTTCCCTCACACTCCCCCATACCAAGACTGCTAGTCAAGGAATAGAAGTAGAAATTATGAGGTAAAAGTCCCCAAAAAAATGAAAGTCGCATAAGTACAAATATTCTACTGACTGTCACAACTTAACCAGTCAGAGAAATAATTAGATGAACCATTGATATACACAATATGAAACTTAAAAGCCTGGAGTGCCAAGGTCCACCTCAAGAGGCGACTGTTGGTTCCCTTAAAAGTTTCTAGGTATACCAATGGTTTATGATCTGTTTCAAAATTGAATTCTTTCCCTAGTACATAGAATTTAAGTCATGGGTATCTCGTTTCCGGTGGAGGGAATTTATAGGCTCAGAAGTACCGGAAGCAGGATCGTGGAGATGAGGTGTAGTAAGCCATTGACACCTGTTGCACGACCCATACTTCTTTGACACCTGCGTGTACATATGTGGCCAGAAATACGTATGCCTGATTTTATGCCACATCTTACGATGGGCCCAGTGTTCGGTCACTGGCAGGTCATGAGCCATTTGGAGATTTTTTTTATTTTATTTTTATTTTATTGAAACAGGGTACAATGCACATAGCAAAATAATACATATCCAAGAACATCAAATTATCCAATAGGACACACACTATTTGATCATAAATATCAGAACATAAGAAGCACACACATTAGACAATATTAAACACAAAATATATATAAACATTTCCTACCGCGATAAGACTATCGCACGTTCACACGTTCACAAACAACAAATGACAAACATTGACAAAACGCCACAAATCACCGGCGTTCATGTATAAAGAATTCAATGTTCAACATACACAACCTATCAATACATATCCAAGAACCTCTCAATACACACCCAAGAACATTAACCACTAAAACATATATAAACAATCGTTTTCCACATCATGTGGATTGCAATGTAACATTAGACACACCTTTATTCAAATGCCGTAAAACATATCTAACGATTAACACGTCCCATGACACCCACCTGATCCCCTACCCCCCCCCCGGTGCATGCCGCACTATAAGAACCCCCCATGACCCTTCTCCAGATCTTTCAGATGGTAACCCCATCATGTAACTGAACAGAGCCCTCACACACTGTAAATACACACCCACACACGACAGTTGACTCCCCTATTACACACATTATCCTTGAATTGTACCACCTCTGTTCTCACCTCTATCCGCCTCACACTCACCCCCTTTGTAAATGGAAAACCAGTCCGTCTCTACCCCTTACCTTTTCACTCCCTTTAACCCCCACACTGTGAGGTTCCTATAACCCTCCGGGAGATCCACCTCCCATTTCCCCCCCATAATCTCTTTAGTTCGACATTTAGTCTTATAAAACCCAGCTATCATCATCTTAATGCGCTCAGCAGCCCCCACCTGACGCATCACCCATGAATAATAAATGAAATCAGTGACCAAATACACTACCGCCCTTTGGATCCACTTATCCATACCACTCACATCCAAACTCAAAGCCCTCAGCACCGAAATGACCCCCCAGCAATCCCAACACATGACTAAACCACTCCCGCACCGCCCCCAACCTATCGCAAAAATACACTACATGATAAGCAGTCGCTTCCTCCCCACACAACCAATCCCTTCCACTAATCCCCTAGTATGCAACAACGCCCCAGATGGAAGTATGCCATGCAGAAACTTATAAACAACCTCCCGCACCCTCGGATCAATCCTAGCTTCCCTCAACAATCCCCACACTACACCCCAAGCATACATAGGGTATACACTCTACCACCGCCACCACCCTTCCCATTCCCACCCCATCCAACACCCCAAGCCTCACCTTCCCCGGGTCCTGAACCACTAAGATAATTCGAATCATCCCCTCACAGTCCTTTAACTCCTTACTCTTCCACCGTCGACCTATATCCTCATGAATCCTCCGCAGCCATCCCTCTCCCCTCCCTCTTTCCCTCATATAACACCTCTTCACATACACACTTTTTAACCGTCGATGCAACGAAATAAGCCCCATCCCCTGGCGATGGGGAGCGAGACCACCCCCCTACTTAACCACTCACAACCTGAACCCCATATAAATCGCATTATTCTTCCCAGGAGCCTACGCACATCACAACCCACCAGTGGATATACTGACCCCACATGCCACAATTTACTATAGATCTATACATTTACCACTATCGCCCTCTGATGTAAAGTTAAATTGGCCGCTCTCATACTCGACAATCGACTTAACACCCCATCCATCACCCTCTTTGAATTCACCACCCTCGCCTCCTCACACACCCGCATGTATACTACACCGCAAATTTTCAACCTATCCACAAGTTTCCCCACTGCCACAACTCCCATCCCCACCCTCCTCCCCACCTCCATGTACAACGATTTCTCTTCATTTATTTTCATACCTGTTGCTTCTCCAAAAACCCACCACCCTCCCCACTGCCCCTAAATCCCACCTATCCCTAACTAAAACCATGGTATCATCCACATATCCCACAATACCCACTCCCCTTACCCTATCGACCGTCACATTTCCCTCAAGACATCTCCTTATCTCCCTATAGAGGGGATCCTGAACACAGGCAAACAACAACTGCAATATAGGACACCCCTGCCTCAATCCCCGTGCCATTTCAATATGTCTCCCTAAAAAAACATTCACCTGCACACGCACACGCGCTCCCTCATATAACGACTGTGCCCATCCCACCACTTCAGCCCCGAACCCCTGCCATCTCATGAATCTCCACAATGGCTCACGGTGAACACTATCATATGCGGCCCTCCAATCTAATGCTAAAACCCCAGCCTCCTCTTCCATCCGATTCCAGTCAATGAAATCCCTGATACGCCCGTGTCCCTCATACATTGATCTGCCCAGAATCCCATACTGTCCCTCATCTATCACCCTGCCAACCACACTCTTCAGACGATTCCCTAATATTTTCGCGTAGATCTTATAATCACAGCACATTAGGGTAAGCACTCTATAATCGGTAATGTACACACACGGTGTTCCCTTCGCCACTAGCACCGCTACACCTGTCCGCTGTATGTCCCCTAATACCCTTCTATGCTTCATTTCATTAAACAAAACTACCAAAAACCCCTTCAACACTCCCCAATTTTCCACATAAAACTCACAAGGTAAACCATCTAAACCTGGGGACTTGCCTATGCACATGCCCATTACAGCCCTCCATACTTCCTCCTCTGTTATCAACCCTCCCAACTCTCCCCTATCATTATCGTCCAACTCACACCGCACCCTCCCATCACATGTAACGCTCCTCGTCAATATCCCCTCCCATCAACTCACCAAAAACGCATCTATATATCCACTCATTCCCTCTGTCGTCCGCAACATCTGACCCTCCCTATAACCGCCCAGGTCCTTCCCCACCACAACATTCATTATGCTCATAGCCTCTCTCTTACGTCGCTGCTCACGCAAAACACAGGCAGATGGCCTATCTCCCCACATCACCCTCTCCAATCCCCCAGCCACCCTCGCTCCATCAAAATGCATATTTTGGATGTCCCTGATCTGCTCCTTCAAACCCTCAATTATTTGTACTGGATAGGTCTCCCTAACCCCTACATGACAATCCCTTAATTGCCCTTCCAAATACCTCTGCAACCCATACGATAACCTGCCTTTCTCCCTCCCACACCCAACATAAAACTCCTTAATGCGTACCTTAGCCACTGTATCCCACCAAGAAATCACATCTCGCCCGCTCTCCCCATCCCCCACAAATTTTACCACAACTCTGCAAACCCCCTTCCCCCATTTAAGCAAACCCACATTCAACTTCCAATACCCCCCATATCTCCTAGGCAATCCATCCCACGCCAAATTCACTAATACCCCACGATGATCCGAGAATGCCATGTCCACAGTTTCAAATCTCTGCACCTCAACCGCTCGATTCGCATATATTCTATCCAATCTCACAGCATATCCTTTCCTCACAAAAGTATATTCACCTCCACCCCCTTTACATCTTGCAACCCCACTCCATAGAGCAGGTCCCCCAATGATCCTACCACATGCCCCGCTCCCCGTGGCTCCACATCCCGCTGACTAGTCACACAATTCCAGTCCCCACCTACAATCGACACTACCGGCATCGACCGCAGGTGATACACTAGCTCATCCCTCACAAACCTACTTTTAACTCCCCCATCACCCTCTGCTCTCCCATATACACTCATAAAACCTACGCGTTCCCTACCCCATAAGCCCTCAACTCGAACAATCCTACCATCCCCGCTCACTTCCCAATGGCTCACAACAAACGGGCTGGTTTCCCGAATCAAAACAGCTGCTCCTCCTTTCAACCTACATGTATACCCAACATACACGACATACCCTGCTATGACCAACTCACCACCCATCTTATAATTGTGCTCCTGCACACAAGCCACATCCACCTGATAGCCCCAAAACCCCTAACCAATCTCTTCCGCACATTACACAAACCATTAACATTGACCGTTAGACACCGGAATAAGACAAAGGTGGCTTTCCTTGGATACTCTGCCCCTTTATGACACATTTTTGAATCTCACTTGGAATGCCCCGGCATTCCTCACAGGCCTTTGTCCTTTAGGCCCACACCACCCTCATGTACCACAGCTGCCCACAGCTTTTTGCCAGGCCTTTGCGCTTGTGTTAGCACATCCTCTGGATCCGACATTACAGCTGCTCGTTTCCTTGACCCTAGGTCCACCTGCATGTCAGCCACATGCCCCTCCTCCGCATGAACATCCACTGCCACAACTCCTGTCTGTATGAACTCTCCGCCCAATGCCCCACCACTCGCCTGAACGCACTCCACAGCTGCAGTCTCTTGACTCAGACCCAAGGCCCTGTCCACACCCTCCTCCGTCATACTGATGATGTCCTCCACCAAGGATTGTGTGGATTCCCCGCAGTCGCCTTCCACTCCCTCAGCGACGTCGTCACCGCCCACAGCGGATCTCCCACTCATAGGCGAATTGTCAGGAAGGGTGGTACAGGCCGACACTTGCAAGTCGTCCTGCCCTCCCACCCCTCCCCGCTCGGCGCTCCTATTCGCCTCCTCAAGACTACAGTCATCCTGTTGCGTAGTCCACTGCTGCCTGCTATGCTGGTAAGGAGCACCTCTGGCAGAATGCCTCCTGTCACACAGGGCCGCCATGTGTCCATATCCCCCACATAGGCGACACGTCCGTTGTTGGCCCGCATATGTCACAAAAACTTGCGTGCAAAATTCCTCTAATATTACATAAGATGGGATGGGGTACTTAAGAGACATCTTCAAAACATAAGACCCATCCGGCAGCCCCTCATTTGGGCCCCTGGCCCAAAGTCCTTGCGTTGCCACATGAATGGTCCCGTATTTATCAAACACTGATGTCATGTCCATTGAATCCGCCTCAAAAGGCACATTGCGAACCTTTATCCACGTGTACCTTCTGGAGACATCACGAAGTTGCACAGTAACACCTGGGTTTATGTACATGCTGCGTTCCTGGTACTTTTCCACGATTGTCTCGTAAACACTGGTAGCACCAAACTTCACAAAAATTCTCTTAATTCCATTCATGGCCACCCCAGACAACATGTCGTTCTCTATACCATAAGTTCTCCTTAATATGTCAGGCAGAAGCACGGCCATATTCTCTGCAGTCACTCCCCCATGGATCAAGTCCACACAAACCGTGTTGACCCTCTTCCTACCACCCAGCGCCATTTGCAAATCCAAGCTTTTGGCAAACACCACCAGGGGAGACAGCACACGTCCGCTCACCAGCAAGGCTGAGCGACTAATGCGTTTTTGGAGAATTGACTTGCGGCATTGGTCGGGAATGACTAGGAGGGAATAATCTACTTTAAGAGAATTAAGTTTCAACACAGATTTATACAAGATCCCGTCACGATATTCAAACTTATGTGACGAGTATCTTCTCTGGATAACTGTATTATTTATAGCATGACTATGGCAATCCCGAAGTGAAGGGCAAGTCTGCTGTAAATGGATAAAGTCATCTTTGTACCGAAGATCTGTGGCAATTAAAGGATCAATAGAAGGTGAAGTTTGAGCTTTAGTCTTTACTTGGAACAGATGGTATATGGTTGGAGGTGGCAACCTTACTGTCATCTACTGAGTGAACAGGTGATCCTGCCATCTCGATTCCGAGTGCAGTATCATCTGTTTCAACTTTTAAATGACTATTACCATGAGATAAGGGAGATTTAGCAATAGGACTGATAAGGAGCTTATCTACCTTGGGAGGAGGCTGAGCTGAAAAACTTGCATCTATGTGAGGTGACGAAAGATCGCTCTTCCAAGGAGGAATGGCACCTTTAACGTTACCTGTTATTATAGAGCAAGTTGTGATGGGAGCTAGTACCGCATTAGTCCAACCTGTAAACCATTTGGACCTGATGTAACACCGCATGGTAGGAAACGTGTCTGTACGGCCCAAGTAATCTGAAAGAGTAGTGGAGGCATGTGTGGGTTTGAGATTAAGGAACAGTTTATCCGAAATGACTATACAAGTGCATCCAGTGTCTCTTAATATCTTAGATACCTTAAGACCATTAACTGTTCCTGAACAGAAGGGTGCTTGTTCATTACCTTCTTTGACGCATCTACCCACCTTGTGCACTATCTTAGAAGGGCAATCAGGGCGCTTATGTCCTTTTCCACCACATACATGACAAACTGGGATAAATGATTTTTGTTCTCCCTCTACATGAGACTTTACCTTTGGTTCTGGTGAACCATTGCCCTTAGGGATCGACCCCTTCAGGCCCTTATAGGAATTATGGGCTTCCGCATACAAGTCAGCAGCTTCAGCAACTTCCGCAGCCGTAATCAGATTACGTTCTCTAATGAAGGTTCGTATCTGGTGGGGCAGAGCCGTCAGGAACTGGTCGGCAACCATGAAATCTCTAAGAGATTCATAAGTGTGATCAATTCCTGCACTGTCTATCCAAAAATCAAACAACCGAAAGAGAGTAATCTGTAACTGCTGGAAATTCTGACCGTGTTGTAATGCGGCATACCTGAAATTCTTCCTATAAGAGTTAGTGGTTTTCTGGTAGGCCTTAAGAATTGCCTTTTTCAACAGATTATAGTCACAAATGATATCATGTGACAAAGTTGCATAAATGTTCAAACCTAACCCTGAGAATAACATACCCAGCCTAGTAGCCCACGAATCAAATGGCCATTCACAGAGGGCAGCTGTATTTTCAAATCTAATAATATAAGAAGTTATGTCTTCCCCCTCTGTGAAGGGTGGCAAGTTGGGGGTGGGGGTATATGAAGGAGTGGGACGCTCCACTACGCCCTCATTTAATTTCTGCTGGGTAAGACCTAGTTTCTTATTCTCTAATTCTAGGCGAGCTTTCTCTAACTCACGATCTTTCTCTTTTTCTCGTTCCTCATGTTCTCTAGCTTTTGCTCTTTCCTCTAATTCTTTCTCTAGAGTGCGTGCATCACGTTCTCTAGCTTGTTGTTCCCGTATTTGTGCTCTTTCTTCACGATCTTTTGCTCTTTCTTCACGATCAAGTCTATCACATTCTTTTTTTTCTTCTAGTTCAATTTTTTCTTTCTCCTTTCTCTCTTCTCTCTCATTTCTCTCTCTTCTTTTTCTCTTCTCTTTCAAATTTCTCTCTCTCCTTTTTCTCTTCTTGTTCTCTTTCTAACTGTCTCTCTTTTTTCTCTCTTTCAATTCTCTCTCTCTCCTTTTTCTCTTCTTGTTCCCTTTCTAACTGTCTCTCTTGTCTTTCTCGATCTCTTTCTAACTGTCTCTCTTGTTTCTCTCTTTCAACTTCATTCTTTTTTTCTTGAATCTTAGTAGCTATGAAAGATTCTAAAGTTTTCCCCGTAATACCTAGCTTCATCCCAGCATTCATCCAGAACTGGTATTCCTCCATACTAACCGGGATAACTTAACTTACTGGGTGAATGAAACAGATATAATAGAAAACGGAGAGTTCAAATCCTGCTCCGCTACAACTGAACAAAAACCGGAGGGTTCAATCCCTACTTCGATTTATACAGTATAAATTTGACCGGAGGGTTCTATGCCAGCTCCGACCAACCAGTAAGGAGAATGGGATCACTTGACCATCCACTCTTCCCACTATAATCAATAGTGTCCTATGACAGTTCCCTTGATATAACATAAGAACTCCATGAAGAAGATTTATCACTGGAAAATCTCGGATCCCTAGAGTCTATTCCTAAAATAATCTTCAAGCTCAAAACAAAGATGGCAGAAGTAACTAGCACATCCTGCCTTGACTTGACTAACATAAACAAAGAGTAATTAACAATCACCAAATCCTTTAAATACCTTAACTGTAGTCCTACTATAGTATATGAATACTTATTGAGGGTGGCAACCGTCTGTGGAGTAGAGCTGTTGAGGTACCCTGAGTCACTGTTGGCGGAGTTCCAATAATGTACCGCCGGCTCTGTCCGAGTAGTGTCGAATCTTGTTCGAGGTGTCGAAGCTTTGAGTCGAATCCTGGCAAGGTCGCCACTTGTGAAGGTTGTCGCCAATCTTCTCAGGAAAAGTATAATAGAAAAAGACTAATAACAAGAAAAATAAACACTTTATTTTAATAGAATGAAATTTAAATAATAAATACGTAAATATGATTATAATAATCCTATATTAAAGAAAAATGAAAAAATGAAAACAAAAAATATATATATGATTCAAAGCTAAATATTTACAGCTGTGGTCTTATCACTGAAGCAATGAATCCCTGTGATGACTCCGTGGTGGTGGTATTGTTGTTGTTGTTGCCTCGATGTTTTCCACAAATCCAACAGTTTTCCAAACTGTTACAATGTCACAAATGATGTCAAGGACTCAGTTGAAAGTTGTCCCCTAGTGACGTCCAGTTGCCTGATGTTTCTAGTGTGTATTGAGGTACTACTGGTGTAGTGCAGAATTGATGGAGTTTCTCTGTTTCTCAATTGGTGAGTACGCCGCCCCCCACTCAGCCTTGAATCCGATGATCCGAGCGGACACAGAGGACTGTGAATGAAACCACAATAATTACTCACCACTCTAGCATTAATATACATAGTAGGCATAAGGCCTTTAAAAGAAATGGTGAAACTGTAATACATAACTATCAAAAACCAAGGCAGGACATAGCAGAAGTGAATGTTGTTAAACATGAGTGAAGCTCCAAAATAATTAAAAAGTGAAGCTCTTGAACATAAAATAATGAAGATACGAGCAGCCGTGAAGTACTTACAGTAAGATCGAGCGTGGTTAGTCGAGTGATTTCAACCTGTGGCCGGAGCCTAGCATTACACCTCTCACCAATAAAAAAAGGGGGGGGGGGTATAGCAGCAGCGAGACCCTCACCCCACCTTAACAAGTAAACTACCACTCAACCATCACTCTACATACCTTCACACTTTTATCACTCCTATCTATGGACTTTTCCCTCACACCATCTAGATAACCATAATTTGATTAATGATACTCAGCATGGATTCACGAGGGGCCATTAATGCCTATCTAATTTATTAACCTTCATAAAGATTTGTTACCTTTGTTTCGATTCTTGCCAGTGGTGACGTGTACTTAGCTCTGTGAACATGTGTCTAGTGCGCTCTCTGTGAATCTGAACAAGATGTCCTCTCTTGAGCAACTCTACCAGAAGCTAAAGGAAGAACTGAGGGTGGCTAAGCTTGATATGCAGCGACTGACTGAGGAAAACAAGAGGATTCATAGTGATCCTCCTGTTGTGAATCCTCAAGTCAAGAAAGGAACCTGGACAGTGGCTGGAAAGCACAAGACAAAGATAAGGATCAAGAGGACAGAAGGCGAGGTAGAAACAACGAAGACCCAGGAGACTGTTGTGGAAACATGTAACTCATTCTCCATGCTACCCGATGAATGGAAGTCGACTACTGAGAACGTCACGATGAACGACACCAAGGAAGGAAAGAACATTGCTTTTGTTGGGGATAGTCAGATTAGGTATATGGATAGGGCCTTCCGCTTGAAGGATAGGAGTAGGAGACAGAGGGTTTGATTTCCTGGGGCTGGGATGGAGGATATTGTTAGCCAGCTTGACAACATCATGAGAGGTAATGGGATCAATTTTATTATCTGCCTCAGTGCTGGAGGCAAGCGTAGAAGTGAGGATTTAGTTAGAAGATATAAGACAGCAATAGACATAATTAGGAAGAAGGGGGTGCCCTGTTATATATGACATTTTGCCAAGAAGGGGTGTTGGAAATGAATGGTTGTCCAGAGCGATTGCTATTAATTGTTGGCTGGACAAACACTGTAAAGATAATGCAGTACCATTCATTGACAACTTGGACCACTTCTACGGTAGAAATGACATGTATGCCAAGGATGGGGTTCACTTATCCAGGGCAGGTGTGGGTTTTCTTGCTAGCTCAGTTGAGGGTGTTGTTAGGACTTTAAACTAGGATTAGTTATAGGTATGGGTTTAGGAATGGAAATTAATAAGTGTCGAGATATTGATTTAGGCATTGATATCATTAATCTTAACAATAACAAGGACAGTAATAGGTATACTAGAAAAACAAAAATAACCAGGAAGTGTAAAGAGAAAAGAGGGTCTTTAAAAGTTTATTATACAAATAGTTGTAGTGCTAGGAATAAGATGGATGAGTTGAGATTAGTTGCTATTGCAGGTAACATTGATGTATTTGCCATAACTGAGACGTTGTTCAATTCGAAAAATCGGGACATGCCACCTGAATGTCACATTCAGGGTTTTAAATTGTTCCAAGTAGACAGAAGAATCGAGTCTGGCAATGGGAAAGGCAATGTGGATACCACTCGCATATTCGCCATTGTCATTCCTGCATTGAGCTGGTTTTTGTACGGTCGTCTCTGTTTATTGGCTGCTGTTTTGCCTTGACTACCGTGGTGTGCACTAATACTACTATATCTGTATATAGTGTACATACTTGTACAAAGTCTTGTAATATACTTGGTGAAGGAAAATACAAATCTCATATAATATATAATTGCTTAGTGAAGGAAATACAATTCAAAGCATTTTCTACTGTGTTTCTTTGCTCCAAGCTCACTTTTACACTCAGGATAACAGGCCTCTGAACCTGAGGTTGTAATATGGGGGCCTGTCTGGGAGCTGAATTTGGAGACTTAGAGCAGGAGTTGAGCCTAGAGTTGAAGTTGGAGCAGGAGCTAGTCTTGTATCATTTAGATAGCTTGCTATCTGGCAATGCTTACGCTTTGCCAACGCTTCACAAATTTTGTGTGTCATCTTTGCATTAACTTTGCTATGGTCAGCCTTGCTATTGTGAGTATTCTACAATTTGGTTTGCTATTGCGTGTCAGCTTTGGTATTGTATGTGCATATTAGCTTTGCTATTGCGTGTCAGCCTTGCTATCGTGTGAGTATCCTGCAGTCGTACCATGCATAGTGCTACAGCGTGTTACCTTGGAGGTTAATGCCACCTATTCGAGTCAGACGATTAGTGTCTGAGTTCACTCTACTAAAGTTGCCCAAACTCTCTCTACAGTGTTGTTGGCATATCGCTTGTTCTATTGGTATTGAATATCAACGCACCCTTACGGCTGCAACGCTGCGTGATATTATAAGGAGTAAACTACAAACTGAAACTATGGCATATCAGACTCATGTTTCTCCCGCTACAGGATTTGTTAACCGTAGGTCACCATTAAGGTATCTACAAAGTAATGGGAGAGACAAAACTCCTGAGCAAAATCAGCAGTTTCGTAAAGTCTCAGGTGTGGGGTTATCGACAGGCGAGTCTGGTTCATTTGCACTTGAATTAGCCAGACTCACTCTTGAACAAACTAACGAACAGCGTGCATTTGCTAAGGAGAAGTTTGATAGAGAGAAGGAGAGGAGGCAATTCCATCAGACTGTAGATGACTTCAATTTGCAAATGGCAGTACAGTTTGTTCCTAGTTTTGTTGAAGCAGAGCCTGAACAGTTTTTCAAAGCATTTGAAAACCAGGCTCGAGCTTTAGGGTGGCCTGAGGTTCATTGGCCGTCACTCGTGCATACTGCATTGTTAGGTAAAGCACAAGAATTTACGTCCATTCTTAGTAATGATGACTTTGGTAACTATCACATTGTGAAAACCACTGTTCTTGGGGCTTATCAATGTATTCCTGCCAAGTATAGGAAAGAATTCAAACTCGGCAGAAGGCAGCTGGGTCAGTCTTACATTGACTTTGTAAGACAACAAACCAGGGCTTTTACAAAGTTGTACAAGGCAAGTGGTGTCGCTGATTTTGAAAATTTGAAGCAGCTCATCTTGGTGGACATCCTGCTGGAGTCTGTTAGTCCAGAAGTTTGAGTCTTTTTGGAAGATCGTTCCTTGGCTACTGCATTGGAAGCAGCCAGGTTGGCTGATACTTTTGAAACTAACCGCTCCTTGTCCGAGTTGTCTTATCTCTTTCCTCAACAGCCTGGTATGAGCAGAGATTGTCAAAGAAAAGTTCCAGAGTGGAGAACGAAATGTGAAGATGAAGGTGAATCTCGTCAGCAGCCAACTAAATCACCCGGTGAGCAGTGATGTAGTCAGTGTGCTTGTGAGGTCCAGCTAATTACCCACACCTTACCTTGGCAAATAGCTGTCAGCCACGCCTCCATGCTTAAGCCTCAGGTCTTTTGTTCTTGCCTAGCGTCAGGTCGTAACACGTGGTCTACACCTTATGGAAAAGGTGCTTTGAGCACCATATAAGGTCATGAAAACGACTAGAGGAGACAGAGAGGTGGGTGATAAGTCCGTTGAGCAGAGCTCTGGACAGCGGGTGTGCAGTGGGCCATGCATTGCGAATCTCGGGTCAGCTGGTTGGTGAATTAAGAGTGAGTATAAGTCCGTGTTACTGATAACATCTACCCTTCTCCCTGGTAATAAGTCTCATAGGTCAATGGTTATTGTATGTAATTCTCCGTCAGGATATAATGTATTCTCGCTCTTTATGTTATTAAGTAAACGATAGCCATAGTTCCCTTTTTTATTTGTACCTTCTTATGCTATTCCCTATTTTGTTAAGCACTGGGATAATACAGGAGACGGGCTCACTTGCTGGGGTACCTCAGGCAGAGTGGGTACAGGTCTCACGTGGTGGCAGCGGTTTAGCAGTTATCATTAAACGCGGCTCACGTGCTTTACGACTGGTCGGCTTTAGCTATCAAAACCACACTACCAAATATTAATTGGTTTTACCATTAAACTGTGATAATAACCTTGAGAATAGACCAGGACAACCCTACCCTTATGTTTGTCAGGTGGAGTGATGCTTTACTCAGTGGCTGATGACAAAATATAATTTGCGTAGCAAGACGTTGAAAAGTGTAATCAGACGATCAAGTAGGATACAGGTGAAGTCCCTAGTGAACAGGATGGCAGATGTTAACCTCAGTGTTAGTGGTCTAACCCCAGGATCAAGTGAAGGGTCTAGCAATATGGTTCCAGAGCAGGATTCAGGAATTAATCTTAGTGAGAGTGAAGCCTTGGGTATACATAATTCGGAAAAAGAGAGTTCAGGGATAAATAATACCTCAGGAATGAATATAGAATCCACGGTGACCCCCAGTAGCGCCATGAATACTATGGCTCCAGTGGTATCTAATACATCTACCACTGATGTTAGTTCGGGAGTACCAACTTTACCAACCCGGGATGTTACTAACCCAATACTTTCATACTTTAATAATCCAATTAATACTGACTATCATAATTCTGTGCTTCATAGTGTTATCGCTCAAGTTATGAGTAACCCCCAATCCCCTGTTGTTGTGCCCGCTCCCCAAGTCCCTGTGGTAGCTTCCTCTATGGTTCCCACGTCTGCGTCTGGTACTATCACTACTAGTATGCCTAACCCCTCAGTAACTATAGCTTCCCCGGCTGTGTCAAGTGTTGATCCTCTTCCCTCAGTCCCTTATGCTGTATCCACTGCTGTGTCCAATGATGTTACTGTAAATTCCAACCAAGCACCCACACGTGTAACTACCGCTGGGGAAACCCTCAATATTTCCCCGAATGGGTCCCTATCTAATACACTGGGAGTCTCGACCCAACCTCAACTCCTGGGCCTCCATCCTTCCCTAACCCAGCCACCCAGCGTCCCCACCAACCCTATGACTCAGCAACAGATTTTACCTGGGCCATCAGCTCCAGAGTGTAGTGTTGGAGGCTCTATATATGGGACAGTAATTGTCGATAGACCATACTTGGAAAATTTACCAAAATTTCATGTAGAAGATTTGCCGAGGAATCCCATTGAAAGAAATATATAAGTAGAAGCATTGATTAAAAATATTGAGGCCATTTTGTTTAATATATCTGATGAAAAAATGAAAGTTTCACTTGGATTCAGGGCAATTGTGGATAATACAGCATCCATGTTTAGTCTCCCACAATTTATTAATGTTAAGGACTGGACTAGTTTCAAGGATGCTATAAGACATAGGTTCCAGACGTCAGTATCAGTTGAAAATATCCATCGATACCTGGAACAATTACAACTGAATGGGGGACATACACTAAGGGACTTTAGTTGTCTGGTATGGTCCAGGGTGGAAGCTGTAAATAGAAAATTAAAATATAATACAGAACAGTTGGAGCTTTATAAAAAGCAGGTATTTTGTGAAGGGTTGCCAGTCTGGATGAGAACCAGGGTTGCTATGGTACTAGCGATTAAAACCTTCGAAGAACTAGTTCAGTATGCTATATCTCTGGAGTCAGAGTATGGAAGAGACAGAAAGGGAGATAGAATTGTTGCCCCAGAAAGATTAACACCTGAGTCACCATATGTGACGACAACCAATAATGAGAAGAATTATGTACCCCCGCACCGCAGGACAGGCGGAGGTGGGCATAATAAACAGGTTTAGATTTTGCCACCGAAGTGGCTAGTTTATTGTGCACCCCATATGGACGGTAGCGCAAGAGCATATGGATACACAAAAGGCCTAGGCACTAAGCCCCAAAGGGGTTAACAATTGTACATTTGGGTTTATATCTACATTTCAATTATCTATTACAAGCAAATTTAGGAAATTTGCTTAGTACAATTGGTATCTTATTTCATGAATAAGATATCTTGACATGTCACATAGGTTATTATACTGTCTATCTCTATATTCCTCAACAAGTGCACAATTAAGCACATAGTGTTCAAGACAGTGCCCATATGCCTGATCACATAATTTGCATTTAGTTTGATCATCATCTGTGTATCTCCCAAATTGCCAGAAGTACTTGTAGCCAAGCCTAAGCCTGGCCACTACAACATCAGTCAGCCTGTTCACACTGCAAGTTGCTCCATAAACATACTTATCTACGTTCATGTTATCATAGTGGGTTATATATCTACTCAGGCTTCTAACTGCATTCCTATAGCTATCATTTTCATTATTTATTTCTCTCCTAATATTATTCCTAATGCTAGACACAGATATACCAAAGTTATATTCTACATTCTCCTTATGGGTGCTCTTATTGGCTAACATATCAACTTTATCATGAAGGAGTAATCCAATGTGTGATGGAATCCATAGCAATTGTACATTAATTCCTTTGTCCTGGATTTTTGAGTATCTATACCTGGCTTCTCCAATGAGCATGCTGTTAGAGTCATTATATGAGTCAAGAGCCTTCAATGATGACATAGAATCAGTAATGATGATAGAGTCAAGCTCAGTGTCATAAGTTAGCTTTAGTGCCATTAGGATTGCAAACAATTCAGTTTGCAGTGTAGACGCCCAGTTGTTAATTCTTATGCCTAGTTCAAAAAAATTATTATTGTTCTTAACTAGGGAGGTGGCAACCAGAGCAGATGCAGCCCTGCCAGAAGACTCCTGTTTAGATCCATCAGTGTATATAACTTGAGATAACTTATTACTACCAGCTAGGCGAGAAATTTCTTCTTGAGCAGTTGCTTTAACAAGTGATTTAAGGAAGGGATTACTAGCAATGAGCTTCTTGGGAGGGACTTGCAGGTATGTGATATTAAATGAACACATCTTCCATGGAGGGGTGAAATGCTCTTGTTGCCTACAGTGATACAATTCATGCAGGTTGTAAAACTTAATGTAATTACATGTTTTCACAATCCATTTAGATCTGTGAGTATTTACTTCTAGACATTTAGTAAGATTCATTGTGACAGTGTCTGGTTCATTTCTTAACATTCTAATACCAAGTACAGTGTTAATCTCAACAATCCTATCACTGATACTAGTAATACCAAGCTCCTTTCTCATATTAAGAACCTTTGTAGATTTGGGACAGCCAAGAATAATTCTGAGAGCTTCATTTTGCATTAACTCCAAGGGTCGGAGAGAACTTTCTCGAGCTAATATCAACATGGGAGCAGCATAATCAATTAAGGACCTAATATAGGCTATGTACATCATTCTCACGATTCTCACATTAGCACCATAGTTGGGGTTGTAGCCAGCAACAGCTTTAAGAGCATTTAGTCTATCTTTGCATTTTTTATTTAGTTGTGGTATAGTGGATTTGGTAAAGGGTACATCTACACCAAGAAATCTGTAAATAGATGGGTGGGGGATGTCGTTTGCTTGTTAATATCTTTATTTTAGAGGAAGATATTACGAGGCCTAGTCGATTACAAATTGCTTGAACTTCATTAAGAACGGTACTCATCTTATGCCCTGTTGTATGGATCATGATGTCATCAGCATAGCTTATAGCTGTATGTTTAGGTAAGGTAGGTAGAGCATTTAGGAGAGCATTAATCAGAGTATTAAATATCATGGGACTGAGAACTCCTCCCTGCAGTGTACCTAGAAACATTTCTTTAGACTTGCTTCTAAAGCCTTGGTAGAGGACAGAGGATACTATGTTTGACAGGTATCCTATTATCCAGCAGAGTAGGCTACCACCAATATTCATTTTGGCTAGTTCATGTAGTGTAACAGTTCTGTTCGCGATATCAAATGCAGATTTTAGATCAAGAAATGTGGTAAAACTAGTAGAGGTGTGTGCGGTGAGAAAGGTGGAAATACAGTTCTGCACACTCTTACCTTTCATGAACCCATAGAGGGAGGGTGAGAGTTGATGTCTAATTAAGGAGATCGGTGTAAATGTATCAGGCTGTTAGGGCTTAGGGATAGGCACAATGAGACTATTGGTCCAGAAAGTAGGAAAAACTCCCTCAATGTAACTGGTATTATACAGTGCCAACAAAGAATCATCAGGTTATGAGAATATCATAGGTTATACCATCCTCTCCAGGAGCAGTTGGTCGACCTTTAGTTAATGCGGTGAAGAGGCAATCACTCTCATCAATATTTTGGCTCATAAAATAA
This sequence comes from Cherax destructor, assembly GCA_009830355.1. Taxonomy (NCBI): domain Eukaryota; kingdom Metazoa; phylum Arthropoda; class Malacostraca; order Decapoda; family Parastacidae; genus Cherax; species Cherax destructor. The sequence goes on from WNWK01025124.1 coordinate 23,428, forward strand.
TCAGTTTCAACATTTCTTCAGAAGCACTAATATGTATGTGATGGAAGGTTTTCATGCCTGCACTTTTTGGACCAGTCATTTATGAGGTCATTTGCTTTTTCAAGTGGAAAGGGATGAGCAACATTGCCAGTCTTTTTCCTGGTTATTTTATTTATACCTTTCCAAGCCAAACATAATCCACAAACGAATTGTTCCCATTCCTGTTGCCTAAGTTATTGCTTTCTATTTCTTTCATTTGTTAGTGCAGGTTGGAACGTTCTGAGAAAGTCTGGAGTACTACATTCACGGTATGCTTTACCAATCCTCCTAGCTGCATGTGTTATATTGCGTAGCTGTGGGTCATTATAGTATTTACATTGGTTTTTATTGTCATTGATAGTGGAAGGTTTATTTATGTTTTCTTTTCATGCCCACTTGATCTGTGAGCAGTCTCAATAGTAGTAACTAGATCATCATTGAATTTTTGTGTGCCAATGGGCTTGTAATTCTTATGCCATTGATCCAAGTGGTTAATAAAGTTATCTCTGTGTTCTAGGTTGAGAATAAGTTTCCTCCTTCTGTATTTAGCTCCTTGGTTGCTTGAGATATGATGAAGATTGACAGTTGTGAGTCTTGGGAAGTGATCAGATAGAAGATCATCAACTATGACAGAGTCATACATCGTATATGATGTATTAAATCCAAGGCACAGATCTAGTATGCCTCCATATATGTGAGTGGGCTCAGTAGTGCCTACAATACGAACATTATCATGCTCATTTAGAAATTTCACTAGTTTAGTTCCATTGGTGTTTGTTATAGACCCACCAATATTCTTATGTCTGGCATTAAAATCTCCAAGTATGAGGGTAGGTTCACTATTGATGCGATCTGGTAAAGCATCAGGTCGAAGCTGGTTTGCTGGGGCATAAAGGTTAAAAATGTTTATGGAAAAATCGCCTGCGTATACTCTGACACCATGATACTGCATGTTTACTCGACTCTGCAGGGTAAGGAGTGAATGTGGCAAGTTCTTTCTGACATACATCACACAACAGTTGGTTGACCTTAAGTTATAAGCTGCATATCCAGGCAACTTTGGTGGAGGTTCTCCTTCTTTCAGTCTACATTCCTGCAAACAGATGACATCAATATTCTTGGTTGCACTAATATGATGTAAGTCAGGCAGCCGCTTCCTGATGGAATCAATGTTCCATTAAAAGATTTGTAATCTATTAATTGTAGTGAGTTATTACAATCTCTTGCTCATAAGATGGTAAGACTATTATGTTTTGCCTACAGTGTGCAGACACTTAAGAGCAAATAGCATAGTTTGTACGTGTTTATCTTCAGAACCTTTTACTCTAAGCATTTTTCGGCATCTTGGCAGCCAGTTCCAAGGCAAGTCTTGAAGCCAAGAGTCATGGGCTTCTTACAAATGGCTTGAAACTGAACGGAGATTGCTGCACTTTTGACATCATCAACGTACTCAAAAGCATCATCCTAACTACATATATTTATTAAACTTGTCAGCATCTGTTCAAGATGCTCAATTTTTTCTGCAGGTTTCTTATAATTTGAGGAAAGTCAGGCGAATCAAATGCCTCTCCAGAGGAAAGCAATTCTGAGTTAGTTCTTTCTTTAACACCTATCACCTTAACAGGTACCTTGGTTAAATTAGTGTTCTCTGATGGTGCCTGTCGCATGACTGCTTCATCATTCATTGTAGGGGGGGTTATATGTGTGGTGTCCGTCTGACTGTTGTAAATGTGTGTATCGAGAAGAGTGACATGCTCATCCCCAAATTCAGGTGTAGGCGTAGGTATGGGTAGTAGCAGATCAATAGTTCCACATGTGCTAGCAGGGATGGCTAGCTCCTCCACAACTGGTGTGTGATGGCACTCTGGTATCACCAGAATCCTTTGCAGGGAGGTTGGACTCGTCCACACTTTGCAGAGGTTCAGTCTCAGATCTGGTTGTGGTAGACTGGATGGCCTCGTCCTCAGTTGCCATTAAAGGACTGTTATCAGGTTAACGTCGAAGGTTGTTTGGGTTCCGACTGCAGTCCTTATGGGAAACTGTAACCTCAACTTCTTTACAGTTAATACACTTATACTTTTGGCTGTCAAAGCCTACTGTGCATTCTCTAGTGGAATGTTTCCCAGCACACTTACCACACCAAGAATGTAGTATTCCACAGACTACTGCAACACGGCCATAGTGCTGGCATTTGTAACACCTACGTTGAGGGGTTAGGTACATATCGATGGGTAGGAAACGTTGGCCAGGCACCCAGATATTTCGGGGGAGGGGCACAGGGCCTACCCAACTGGCAATAATTTGGGATCTTCCTTTAAGTGTTTTAGGCTTGATGATATGTTCACTTAGCGTCAGATTGGATGGGTCCATGTCGAGAGGGTATCCAAAGATTATGATACTGACCTATTTTTTAAAGTGATGAGTGTCTGATGGAGGGCGGAGCAGCTTAATACCCCCATAAGGTGTATTAAGTAGATCATTGATCAGTTCTTCATTCTGTTCCACAAACACAAAGTTGTGTGAGCTATTTCTAAAGTGGATCCTTACCTTCGGATGTTCCTTTACTGCTGCCATTAGCCATACACACCTACCCTGCAGCAGGGTGTTGTCAAGGAAGTTCAGCTTAACACATTCTTCCTTTGAAGAAAGGCTTCTTGCACCCGGTGTGCACCAAGGACGTTTAGTTTCACATTGCCTACGAGTCAAGTGAGTCTGACTACGTCGGCGCTCTAGCTCTTTCTCACTTTTTCTCCTTTGTTTACTTTTAAAGATCTGGAAGCTATCATCATTGTCATCACCTGCAGAAATATATTCCTCTATGACAGTTGCCATGTTTGCAGGTGATGGTATCTCGTGTAAGACTCACAACGCAAGAATTCCTCGCTTACCTTCCCTTATGGCTTAAGCAAGAGCAAATATTTACTATAAAGTCAGAAGTCTAAAAGGATCATATGACACAAGGGTTCCAGTTCAATGAACACTTACACAATTATACTTAACTCAGGTTACTACTCATATTTACTATAGAGTCAGAAGTCTAACATAAATCATATGACACAAAGGTTAAAGTTCAATGAACACTTCCAATTATACTTAACTCAGGTTACTACTACTTAATACGATACACACCTCACTAAAAATACATTCAGAGACTTCTTGTATGGGTGATAATAATATGGTAAATATAATGGATTGTACAGACAAGGTCTTACACCTAATCACAACTTACAAAGATGAAAATAATGAGAGAGAGAACGGTAGGTAATATTGATCATAAAATTAGAATTCTGACAAATATCACATTAAATAAAAGGTTCAAATTCAATGATAACTTCCACTTGAGTCAACACAGGCTACTGCCACCTAATATGATACCTCACTGAAATGACAATATTGCAGACATCACAATGATGGTGAAGGCAACCTCTGACACCCAATCACAAATTATAAAAAGAACTGCTTATAAAAAAAAATGCTAACTAGCAGGTCGCTCCTTTCTCCTAGCAGGAGCAGGTCGCTCCTGTCTGTCCCAACTACTGGACCACTACGACAAGGTCCTGGATGCTCTAGAAGACAAACAGAATGCAGATGTTATATACACAGACATTGCAAAAGCCTTTGATAAGTGTGACCATGGTGTAATAGCTAGGCTGGTGTTGCCTGTAGAATAAGCAAGCCTGGTGTTGCCTGTAGAATGAGCTAGCCTGGTGTTGCCTGTAGAATGAGCTAGCCTGGTGTTTCCTGTAGAATGAGCTAGCCTGGTGTTGCCTGTAGAATGAGGTAGCCTGGTGTTGCCTGTAGAATGAGCTAGACTGGTGTTGCCTGTAGAATGAGCTAGCCTGGTGTTGCCAGTAGAATGAGCTAGCCTGGTGTTGCCTGTAGAATGAGCTAGCTTGGTGTGGCTTGTAGAATGAGCTAGCCTGGTGTGGCCTGTAGAATGAGCTAGCCTGGTGTTGGCTGTAGAATGAGCTAGCCTGGTGTTGCCTTTAGAATGAGCTAGCCTGGTGTTGCCTGTAGAATGAGCTAGCCTGGTGTGGCCTGTAGAATGAGCTAGCCTGGTGTGGCCTGTAGAATGAGCTAGCCTGGTGTTGCCTGTAGAATGAGCTAGCCTGGTGTTGCCTGTAGAATGAGCTAGCCTGGTGTGGCCTGTAGAATGAGCTAGCTTGGTGTGGCCTGTATAATGAGCTAGCCTGGTGTTGCCTGTAGAATGAGCTAACCTGGTGTTGCCTGTAGAATGAGCTAGCCCGGTGTTGCCTTTAGAATGAGCTAGCCTGGTGTTTCCTGTAGAATGAGCTAGCCTGGTGTTGCCTGTAGAATGAGCTAGCCTGGTGTTGCCTGTAGAATGAGCTAGATTGGTGTTGCCTGTAGAATGAGCTAGGCTGGTGTTGCCTGTAGAATGAGCAAGCCTGGTGTTGCCTGTAGAATGAGCTAGCCTGGTGTTGCCTGTAGAATAAGCTAGCCTGGTGTTTCCTGTAGAATGAGCTAGCCTGGTGTTGCCTGTAGAATGAGCTAGCCTGGTGTTGCCTGTAGAATGAGCTAGCCTGGTGTTGCCTGTAGAATGAGCTAGCTGGTGTTGCCTGTGATGAGCTACTGGTGTTGCCTGTAGAATGAGCTAGCCTGGTGTTGCCTAGAATGAGCTAGCCTGGTGTTGCCTTAGAATGAGCTAGCCTGGTGTTGCCTGTAGAATGAGCTAGCCTGGTGTTGCCTGTAGAATGAGCTAGCCTGGTGTTGCCTGTAGAATGAGCTAGCTGGTGTTGCCTGTAGAATGAGCTAGCCTGGTGTTGCCTGTAGAATGAGCTAGCCTGGTGTTGCTGTAGAATGAGCTAGCCTGGTGTTGCCTGTAGAATGAGCTAGCTGGTGTTGCCTGTAGAATGAGCTAGCCTGGTTTGCCTGTAGAATGAGCTAGCCTGGTGTTTGCCTGTAGAATGAGCTAGCCTGGTGTTGCTGTAGAATGAGCTAGCATTGTGTTGCCTGTAGAATGAGCTAGACCTTGGGGTTGAATGTAGAATGAGCTAGCCTGGTGTTGCCTGTAGAATGAGCTAGCCTGGTGTTGCCTGTAGAATGAGCTAGCCTGGTGTTGCCTTGTAGAATGAGCTAGCCTAGTGTTGCCTGTAGAATGAGCTAGCCTGGTGTTGCCAGTAGAATGAGCTAGCCTGGTGTTGCCTGTAGAATGAGCTAGCCTGGTGTTGCCTGTAGAATGAGCTAGCCTAGTGTGGCCTGTAGAATGAGCTAGCCTGGTGTGGCCTGTAGAATGAGCTAGCCTGGTGTTGCCTGTAGAATGAGCTAGCCTGGTGTTGCCTTTAGAATAAGCTAACTGGTGTTGCCTGTAGAATGAGCTTAGCTGGTGTGGCCTGTAGAATGAGCTAGCTGGTGTGGCCTGTAGAATGAGCTAGCCTGGTGTTGCCTTAGAATGAGCCAGCCTGGTGTTGCC
>WNWK01025125.1:0-28873 GCA_009830355.1 Cherax destructor
ATTTCTCTGACTGGTTAAGTCGTGACAGTCAGTAGAATATTTGTACTTATGCGACTTTCATTTTTTTTGGGGACTTTTACCTCATAATTTCTACTTCTATTCCTTGACTAGCAGTCTTGGTATGGGGGAGTGTGAGGGAAAAAGTCCATAGATAGGAGTGATGAAAGTGCGAAGGTATGTAGAGTGATGGTTGAGTGGTAGTTTGCTGGTTAAGGTGGGGTAAGTGTCTCGCTGCTGCTATACCCCCCCCCTTTTTCACCCGGTGAGAGGTGTAATGCTAGGCTTCGGATGCCGGTTGAGATCACTTGACTGGCCTCGCTCGATCCCACTGTAAGTACTTCTCGTATCTTCATTATTTTATGTGTAAGAGCTTCACTCATGTTTAAAAACTTTCATTTCTGCTTTGTCCTGCCTTGGTTTGGTAGAGTAAATTATTACAGTTCGCCATTTCTTTTAAAGGCCTTATGCCTACTATGTAAATTAATGCTAGAGTGGTGAGTAATTATTGTGGTTTCCTTCACAGTCCTCTGTGTCCGCTCGGATCATCGGATTCAAGGCTGAGTGGGTGGCCGGCGTACTCAACAATTGAGAAACAGAGCAACGATCACTATTTCTGAATTACCACCAGGATAAACCCAGAACAATAAGAAACATCAGGCAACTGGACGTCACTAGGGACAACTTTCAACTGAGTCCCTTACATCTTATGTGACATTGTAACAGTTTTGGAAGACTGTCGGATTTGTGGTAAAACTAGAGGCAACAACAACAACAACAACACTACTACCACCACCACCACCCCGGAGAACTGTCTCTTGAGATTCATTGCTTCAGTGATAACGTCCACAGCTGTAAATATTTAGCTTTGAATCATATATATTTTTGTTTTCATTTTTCATTTTCTTTAATATAGGATTATTATAATCATATTTAAGTTTTTATTATTTAAATTTCATTCTATTAAAATAAAGTGTTTATTTTTCTTGTTATTAGTCTTTTTCTATTATACTTTTCCTGAGAAGATTGGCGACAACCTTCACACTCAATAATTCTTAGTGCTAATTTGAGACTTCTGTGAGAATGCTCTTGGTTCCTCGTTCAGAGGATCTAGCGATTGACTCCACCTTACCACTGTCGCCACACAGCATGTTTAAGAACTTGTCAAAATGACAACACAGATTCCTTCCCCGATTCTTGGTGTTCACCTAAGAACTCTTTCAAACTATAGTCAAAACAGAGAAGACGAAGCATTTAGCAAATGTATTTATAACGACTTAGTTCATGATTACAAAACTATTTTTACGAAAAATAAATAATTGTATATCATCATACCGTTTATATAAATCGGAATATAGTATTTGCATATTTATAGATTAAATTTCCTAATGTCTACTTGGGTGTTTAAATGACATTTATGGTTCTGTACACTCCTGCTTCAAACGTTCACCTGAATCTGTTTTGTCAAAAAACAAAATTTTCTTTTATATACTTACTAGGCAATGACTACCCTATTAGGGCCTACTATTACCTACTTCCGTCTTAGGCTCTACTCTTACCTACTTCCGCCTTAGGCTCTACTCTTACCTACTTCCATACATATTTGGATCCTCTCATAATTATCTCTCTAGAAAGATCTACTCATAGGTATTTCCCAATATAGTTCTAGTCATAACTGTCACCTTATAAAGGGCTACTCATAACTACCTCATAAGACGTATAACTACTCCCTAATAATAATAATTTACTCTCACAAAAATAATTCATTCTCAACTACCTGACACAGCAAGATCACAAAACTGGAAAGCCTCTAATAAAAGATAATAATAATAATAATAATAATAATAATAATAATAATAATAATAATAATAATAATAATAATAATACGTATAATAATAATACGTATAATAATAATACGTATAATAATAATACGTATAATAATAATAATACGTATAATAATAATACGTATAATAATAATACGTATAATAATAATAATACGTATAATAATAATACGTATAATAATAATAATAATACGTATAATAATAATAATAATACGTATAATAATAATAATAATACGTATAATAATAATACGTATAATAATAATACGTATAATAATAATACGTATAATAATAATACGTATAATAATAATACGTATAATAATAATACGTATAATAATAATACGTATAATAATAATACGTATAATAATAATACGTATAATAATAAAAACTGTCCTGCCCCCAGACCTCGGTATTTTAATGCATGCGACAGGAAAAGTGCAGAGTGTGACATATTATCGTAATAAAGTTAAATATTACCATAAAGGATTTTGGAAAGAATTCACAAATTGTCACATCGAAACCAGTATTACAAATTCTTCACGAAAAATGACAAATTAAGACATAAACAGCTCAAAAGTAATTAGCATCTTTCATGATGAAACACCAACTTTGATGCCAAACTAAATGAGCGATTTTTAGTTATCTTAGAGATAACAATATTCTGATTTTATTACACCTGCGCATTACCTTCGAAGCTACACAAAAGTTCCGTTATCAAGTTTTTACCGTTGAAGGCTTACGTCAGTCGTAAGAGGCACACAAATTATTGCTTTTGCAAACCGGAATTTAAACTTTTCCTTATTTTTTCATAAACAAATGCTAATTGGGCTCTATATGGGCCTCAATCAGTCCATTTTTTTCTTTTAGTATGATTAACCAGCGTTTAAGGCTTGAATAACTAAACAAAAATGATGAGTAAATTAGGTAGTTTTCATCATACAACCTCGTAGTACCTTATACACTAACTTCAACTATTATTAGGCACGAGAGCATCCGTGGTAGCGTGATTGTTCCTCTAGGGAGTAATGTAAATGTTATTTTTGAAGTTAAGTATTTCTTGATCCGTTTTTAATTTGTTTTTCATGTTAAACTTATCAAATAAAGGTGTTGGTAAAACAATAACTCAATTCATTGCTCTTTTCTCTTTTATTTATTTCACGATTATCAGTTAATTTTTCCATAAATATCTTCCACAAGGAAAATCAACCAGCTGTCTTTTCCATGACAGGTGGAGACCCCATCAGAACACCAGGAATTCCTAGGATTCAAGAATCTCACTACCACAGAGGATCGGAGTTGAAGGTCAGGCATTGATCTGTGGTGGTTAGTAGACTATGCTTAACAATTTTTGTTGGGCAATCTACTTGGGGTCTATCGTCTGGAGGCCATTTCGTTTACGCTTCTGGCTAAGTTTAGAGAATTGCTTTTATTTTAGGGTTGTCTAGCCATTATGTAGCATGCTGAACTCCAAATCAAATTCATCCGAACCCACGCACCCTATCTCATAGAATTTTTTATAGCAGAAAAAGAGTTGAATTATATTCAGAAATATTTTGAATACATATTTTATTGTAGATTTGAAGAACCAAGCATTGAACTCTAGTATTAAGGAAATATGCATATTCAGAAATGCTCAAGATTTTATTTTCATTAGCTGCAGTTAATAAAATATGTAAATTACTTAGTCTTGCCAGAAAAAATAAACAGTTCACTGAGACTTCTGGCTTTGTATTTTATTCTTGAGTAATTTGAAGCAGCGAGGCCAGGCTTTCTGAGATGTAAAACCTTACATGGTTTGAATATGAGCTAGGCTAAGGATTTGTTATCCTTAATTGATATTTCGTTATTTATTAACATGCAATTTTTATGTAAAACTGAAAAAAAAAATATTTGTTTAATAAAGAATACGTAGTATAAAATACGTTTGTATCGTAGAGAGGGTTCACTCACCCTAGCTGAGCCTCCAGTCACTCTTGTTGAACATCCACGCCTTATTGAGATGGCCAGGGGATCATCCATCATTGTTCAGTTATATTGCGTTTTTGACATAGTAACTGAGGGTGTGTTTTCCACTTCATTGCTCTCAGTGGTGGTGTTAAGACAGCTGTAGTGTGCAGCCGGCTCTCTCTAATTTTCTGAGAGGTTATCTGTGTAAGAAATATTTTCTCCTTCTATATTAGTGTACTTGAAGCTTTAGTTACTCTTCTTTATTCTCTTGAAGCTCTAACGTCTTTCTCTCTTTCTTCTCTTAAAGCCGTAGCTTCTATGTTTTTTTCTCTTGGGGTATTTATTAACTTAGCTGCTACAAAGTTGGTTAAATTACTCCTTCGTCTTTCTCGATACTCTCTGTCCTCTGCATATTAAACTTGCCTATAGTTAAATTAGTTTCACTACAATACTCTTCCATTGTCCACTCAATTTCCTGCTCCTTTATTCCACTCCAATGTTTTGGCGAGATTGGACACTTGTTTTCTGACAGACTTAAATAAAACAGAAGTGTTCGGTTTGCTAATTCCAAAAATGTTCTTTTCCATCATGTCAGAGATCAGAACCATCCTATTAACTAGTCCTCTGCTACCCTTGAAAGTCGCCGGCCTGTCGTATCAGCGCTAACACACAACCTTCCATCATTTTTAAAACGGAAGGAGCTGGATAATAGTTTGAACGACATCAAGTGACTTCCAATCACAACAAATTATCTAATACTATGACAAACACTGGAATAAACATATAAGGAAAGCTATAAAAACTCTATTTTTCAATATCTTTTACATAAATTATGAGGAAGGAGCTAGGTGTTCTGTGAATCAGTGATCAAATTTTTGAGTTTTACACTGTACTTGGAATCAGAATGATAAGAAATGAACCAGACACTGACACTTCAAATTATTCTAAATGTCCAGAAGAAAATAAACTCTTGTGCAAATGAGTTGTGAAAACATGCAATTGTATTAAGTTATATAATATAAAGAAGCTGTTTCTCTGTAGACAAGAAAGGCATTTCACTTCTCCATGGGGGATGTTTTCATACCATCCCCTCCCTTCTGTAATTGACTTGCAAAGGCTTAACTGTCAGTAATAATTTATCGATCTAAGCAGAAATTTAATATCAGGGCTTCACCTACTTTTGTTGTCACCTCATAAGATAAGAACTCTAGCATCTATGCTTCTACACTGCTAACTGAATTGTATACCATCCTAATGGAACTAAAGTTTCTTATGACACTGAGCTTAGCTCTATCATTGTTATTATTTCTGTCATCACTGAGGGCGCGTGTCTCACATCATGACCTCTTACAACAAACTCATTACACAAGCCAGGTACAGACACTCTAAAATCTAAAAAAAAAAAATAGAATGAATATTTTTGTTATTAATTCTATTGACTTCTGAAAGTACACTGAAGGAAAATGAAGAATATAACTTTGGTATGTCTGTGTCTAGCATCAGGAATATATTACGAAAGCTAAAACATAGAAAGAAATGTCATGGGAATGCAGATAAAAGCCAGACTAGATCTATTATTCCCTATAGTAAGTTGATCGAAGTTAAGTGTGTTTATCGGAGCAACTTGCAATGTAAACACACTGTCTTACGTTGTGGTAGCCAGGTTAGAATTAGTTACAAGTATTTGTGGCAGCTTGGCAGAGTATGTGGATACCTTTCTCAACACTTTCTTGAACACTTTGTGTTTTACCTTAAACATTTTGAGAAATACATAGACAGTGATATGTCAAGGTGTTTTTTTAACGAAAATAAGATACCGGACATGTTCTGCAAATATCCTCAATTTGGTTTGCAATAGATAAGACAGCTGTAAATATAATTCTACATGTACTCTTGTTAACTCTTATAGGGCTTAGATCCTTTAAGAAAATGTTCTAAGTTTGCTTCCGTTAGTTAAGACAATTGTATATATAAATGCAGAATAACTCCTGTTAATCCCCTTTGGGGTTTAGTTCCAATTAATTATGTGTATACATTGTCAATTTTGATGTAAATGGTTTAAAAAAATGACAAGTTAAAAAATGAGGTACTTTGGCAACATTTGTGAATTTTTACTGAGGAAACGTTTTCTAGGCAGTGGCTTCAGAGAGAAGAAGAGTGGAAGATGAAAAGTTTGAGGTAATCAGTCCCTCAGCCTGGAGTTAATGTGTTCAGTCCATCAATCTTGAGAAAAATACAGCATTTGCTGTGAGATGTGATTTATATACTGTAGTCAAGTAAATAGAGGCAGGAGGAGTAATTGATTACCATAAACTTCTACTCATCTTCCAAGGTTCGTCTCTGTACTGGACTGTAGAAACCACTGGCTGTCGAAACGTCTCCTCAGTAAATATTCCCCAGTGTTCCATAAGTGTATCATTGCTGCTTGCTCTAATGTCCAAAATCTAAATCTAATATTAGTTATTTTTTATACAATCCTTTAAGAAAAATGTTTAATTTTGTATATATTTTCAGTAAGTTCAGTTAAAATAAATGTTAAAAATGGACAAATAGGCACCTGCACATTCTGAGTTTATTAAAAACATAGGCTGGAGTTTAAGGTATGAAGCCGATCGGTAGAGGTGTTCTTTATCCATTGACTGGCAATCAATTTATTTAATGAAATTGATAAATTAAAATTTATATAGATCAAAGAGAATGCAACACATTATGATAATAAAGAATACCAACACTGAAAGTTTGAAGCCTATCAGAAAAGACATTCTCCACTATTTGCTCAGAATCAAGTGATTCCCAGTTTTTAAGAATGTTAGTAAAATTCCAAATTTACACCAATTTGCACCAATGCATTCTAAACTTATAGGTTATAATCCCTGTTATCGAATGACTTAGTGTTAATATTTTGAAGCCAATTACTTACTGAATGCAAATTTTATAGTTTAACAAATTTAGCAAATTGGAACTAATTCAGCCCAATAACATTCCATCACAGAAAAAAATATAGCCAATCAAAAGAAGCATTCAGCAGTTATCGCACACATTCCCATGACTCCTTTGTTCTATCTCAGTATATTCACATATTTACCCAAACACAAACTACACCTAATTGGTGTTATAATGACTGTAAGCTGCTTCACTTATTATATATTGAAGTCGATAACTAAGACACATGTGCAACAGTTAGATATTTTTATTTCGAAACGTTTCGCCTATACAGTAGGCAGCAGAAGCAGTAGAGATGTAAAGACTATATAATCAGTCCATCACTCTCGAAGACTTACTTTTGAGGAGGTCAGTCCCTCAGTTAGAAGAAGAGTTTTGCTCCACAGTCTGGAATAATGTGAAGCTGAAGACTTACACACAGGTGTTTTAATTATCAACTTGTCCGTATTGTATAGTATCATTATCATTTACATATATGAAGTTATTCATAAAACATATACTCAAATATACTTTCCATGATATAAATGTAATATATATTCCACGCTATTTTATACGTTACATTCATTTTACATTTTACTTTCCGCAATCACTAAAGGAGGAAAAACCTTTCTAGAACATATGAAGTAAAACCGCAGAGAAGTTGGAAAGTTATCAAACTTATTCAAGGAATCCTGGAATGGGTTTATACAACTTGAGTTATAAGGCAACTGAATAAGCCAAGTGTTGAAATTCTGAAACGAAACTTTCGAGAGTGTAAAAAAATTATGACAACTACTTAAAGGTACCACTTTAGGAATAATTAATAATTATAATAATAATAATTGTAATAATAATAATAATAATAATAATAATAATAATAATAATAATAATAATAATAATAATAATAATAATAATAATAATAATAATAATAATAATAATAATAATAATAATAATAATAATAATAATAATATAATAATAATAATAATATAATAATAATAATAATAATAATAAATAATAAGTAAAATAATAATAATAAATAATAATAATAATAATAATAATAAAAATAATAATATTAATAAGGTAAAATAATTTAATAATTGAAATAATAATAATAATAATAATAATAATAATAATAATAATAATAATAATAATAATAATAATAATAATAATAATAATAATAATAATAATAATAATAATAATTTGATATATTCGGTTATTGCACAATCCGAAAAAAGAATTCCTGTGTAGCATAGCTGCAGTTCACTGTACCTCAGTGTTGGAAATATCAGTGGTACTGAGTGTGGCATAAGTATACAATGCAGATAATTATGCGCACTAAAGATATGAATTGAATCGACAGAGACATTCATAAGATATCAAAACATAAATGATATCCCAATTTCTTCAGAAAATGGCAAATTAGGACACAACGCATACGAATTCGACCCTTTCCCTTAGAAACACCAGTTTCACTGAGGCATTCTCTTCTTATCTCAGAGACATTAATATTCTAAAATTCAACAGCACAATAAATTTAGAGCAGCTCAGGCGTTGCATTTCCAATTTATTATAGTTGAAGCGTTAAAACACTCAGAAAAAACAAACGAAAAAATATCAGTTGTTTCAGGATTTTTTTCTAAATTCTTACATAAAAATATAAATTGGGACCAAGACGAACCAAAATCAATGAAAATTGATATCTAAGTAAGAGTGACCAGAATTAAAAGAATGAACTATATTATGAAGTCTGCAAGTAATTCCGTATTTTTTTTTATATATTTAGGCATCGTGTACATAACATTCAACTCTTTTCATAGGGCTTAATACATATTATAAGCACATAAAGTACATAACTTATATTTAACCTATAATAACCAAAGAACGTCAGACACTGTAACTTATTTCTGATCAGAAAAGTTATTCTTCAGTTATGTCATGGAAAACAATTTGAGTAATGAAACCGGTCAGTTAAAAGCTCACACCGTCTTAAATCAAGTTGTTGCTGCCTACGAAGAAAACACACTAGCAGGCCACCAGTAGATGTATTTAATTATTGCACAAAATCTGATGAAAATTTAGACACATGTGCAACATCTGGATATTGTAGACGTTTCGCCATCCAGTGGCTTTATCAATACAAACTCAAGGACATAATTTGAAGACAGTAGAACTATATACAAAAGATGAGGTAATCACCATCACATCAAGTGTGATTCAGTTCAGAAGCTACGTTGAAAAACAGAAGGCATTCCCATAAGGTACTCAGAAATAATCATATAAAAAATAAAATATAATTATTTCTGATTTTATTCCTTAAAAAAGGTCAAAATGGAATCATCACAGGCAAAAATCAGTCAACAAAGAGCTTTAGGACTGATCACTGTTGGAAGGTTTCAATAGAAAGAAGTAGATAAATAAATAAGTAGAAAAGTAAATAAGCAAATATGTAAACAAGTAAGAACGTAAGTTAGAAACTAATTAAATTGGTGATTAAGTAAGCAAGCAAAAATACAAGAAATTATTTTTTATTTTTGGTTTCGGTGCATTTTTTTCTATTTCATAATATGGAACATCGGCCATTAAATATTGATACAGCTGAGAAGACTTTTATTTTAATCAAGATAAAGAACTCAACACGTAAAGCTTTACATAGACCCAGGAGAAACAGAGACATTCAAATTCGATTTAAGAAAGCGGAAGATGAGTCCGATTCCTTGGAGGAAAAGCTTTTCAAATGTGTTAATTCACCCCTTTGAAGGGTCTCCTGTCATTAAAATATATTCACTTAACAAAATTATATTCACTTGTAAGACGAAGATTGAGGGGAGACATGATTGAAGTGTATAAGTGGAAGATGGGTATTAACAAAGGGGATATAAATAAGGTCTTGAAGATATCTCTCCAAGAGATAACGAGCAATAATGAATTCAAATTTGACAAGTTTAGATTTAGAAAGGATATAGGAAAACATTGGTCTGGAAATAGGGTAGTTGATGAGTGGAACAGTCTGCCTAGTAGGGTTATTGGGGCTAAAACCTTGGGTAGTTTCAAATTTAGGTTGAATAAACACATGAGTGAGAGGGGTTGGATTTGAATGGGACTTGCACAAGAGTAAATAGAATTATCAAGCTTATTGCATGGGGAGCATTGAAAATTGGCTTGGCCAAATATTCTGTTAGTGGAATGGATTGTGAAGGACTTGTCTAGTGTGGGCCAACAGGCCTGCTGCAGTGTTTCTTCTTTCTCATGTTCTTATTAATTTCATTTGGGTTTGAACAAGAAGAAAATTATTTATTACATGCTTACATTTTGAGTAAATTAATTTGCCTTATCTCAGAGAGAAAGATCAACTTAAAGTTGTGTAACTCTTCTAAATGTGGTAGCTGCCAGATGCATGATGAGTGAGTGTTCTTATTTTTATTATCATTGTATTATTATTATTATTATTATTATTATTATTATTATTATTATTATTATTATTATTATTATTATTATTATTATTATTATTATAATGTTTATGATTATTATTACTATTATTATTATTATTATTATTATTATTATTATTATTATTATTATTATTATTATTATTATTATTATTATTATTATTATTATTATTATTATTATTATTGTAGTAACTCGTGAAATTTATGGCTCTTACTAAGATGACTTTTCGCCCACCTAAAATGAAAACTGAATGTGGACGAAAAGTCTTCTCGGTAAATGCTATACATTGCGTTATATGGCTTATTCACATTGCTTTCATTCGGTGAATGACTTTCCTGGTTGAACTCTCTCACTGAGAAGCCGTTTTCGTTCAACGAGCTTTCTCTGATGATCCATCTTTCTCCTCGAACATTTGTCAAGATGATTTGTCAAGATGAATGAACAGGTAAACATTTGTCAAGATGATTGAACAGGTAAACATTTGTCAAGATGATTGAACAGGTAAACATTTGTCAAGATGATTGAACAGGTAAACATGTGTCAAGATGATTGAACAGGTAAACATGTGTCAAGATGATTGAACAGGTAAACTACATTTCTCTTTTAACAGAAATTTCTTAATACACAGCTTTTTATACATCGTCTATTGCTTAATATGTCAGCGAACTTTAGAAGGGAAGACGGAGTGAGCCAAGAGAGTTTCACAGAGGATGTTTTTGTTTGTGATACCCAGACGGGACTGCCCTTGGATTGCTAAAGTTTAATGTTGTGTTGCAAAAACACGAGACAAAAATTCTTGAAAGTTTTTTTATTAACACATCGGCCGATTCCCACCAAGGCAGGGTGGCCCGAAAAAGATAAACTTTCATCATCATTCACTCCATCACTGTCTTCCCAGAGGTGTGCTTTAAACTACAGTTATAAAACTGCAACATTAACACCCCTCCTTCAGAGTGCAGACACTGTACTTGCCATCTCCACGACTCAAGTCCGGCCTGCCGGTTTCCCTGAATCCCTTCATAAATGTTACTTTGCTCACTCTCCAACAGCACGTCAAGTATTAAAAAACATTTGTCTCCATTCACTCCTATCAAATACGCTCACACATGCTTGCTGGAAGTCCAAGCCCCTCGCACAGAAAACCTCCTTTACTCTCTCCCTCCAACCTTTTCTAGGCCGACCCTTACCCCGCCTTCCCTCCATTACAGATTTATACACTCTCGAAATCATTCTGTCTCGTTCCATTCTCTCTACATGTCCGAACCACCTCAACAACCCCTCCTCAGCTCTCTGGATAATAATTTTGGTAATCCCGCACCTCCTCCTAATTTCCAAACTCCGAATTATCTGCATTATATTCACACCACACATTGACCTCAGACATGACATCTCAACTGACTCCAGCCTTCTCCTCGTTGCAACATTCATCACCCATGCTTCACACCCATATAAGAGTGTTGGTATAACTATACTCTCATACATTCCCCTCTTTACTTCCATGGACAAAGTTCTTTGTCTCCACAGACTCCGAAGTGCACCACTCACCCTTTTACCCTCATCAATTCTATGATTCACCTCATCCTTCATAGACCCATCAGCTGACATGTCCACCCCCAAATATCTGAATACATTCACCTCCTCCATACTCTTTCCCTCCAATCTGATATTCAATCTTTCGTCACCTAATCTTTTTGTTATCCTCATCACCTTACTCTTTCCTATATGCACTTTCAATTTTCTTTATTTACATACCCTACCAAATTCATCCACCAACCTCTGCAACTTCTCTTCAGAATCTTCCAAAAGCACAGTGTCATCAGCAAAAAGCAACTGTGACAACTCCCACTTTGTATTTGATTCTTTATCTTTTAACCCCACACCTCTTGACAAGACCCTCGCATTCACTTCTTTTACAACCCCATCTATAAATATATGGAACAACCACGGTGACATCACACATCTTTGTCTAAGGCCCACTTTTACTGGGAAATAGTCCTCCTCCCTCCTACACACTCTAACCTGAGCCTCGCTATCCTCATAAAAACTCTTCACTGCTTTCAGTAACCTACCTCCTATTCCATACACCTGCAACATCTGCCACATTGCCCCCCCCTATCCACCCTATCATACGCCTTTTCCAAATCCATAAATGCCACAAAAACCTCTTTACCCTTATCCAAATACTGTTCACCTATATGTTTCACTGTAAACACTTGGTCTACACACCCCCTACCTTTCCTAAAACCTCCTTGTTCATCTGCTGTCCTTCTCTCAGTCTTACTCTTAATTCTTTCAATAATAAGTCTACCATACACTTTACCAGGTACACTCAACAGACTTATTCCCCTATAATTTTTGCACTCTCTTTTGTCCCTTTTGCCTTTATACAAAGGAACTATACACGCTCTATGCTAATCCCTAGGTACCTTACCCTCTTCCATACATTTATTAAATAATAGCACCAACCACTCGAAAACTATATCCCCACCTGCTTTAAACATTTATATATTTATCCCATCAATCCCAGCTGCCTTACCCCCTTTCATTCTACCCACTGCCTCACAAACTTCCCCCACACTCACAACTGGCTCTTCCACACTCCTACAAGATGTTATTCCTCCTTGCCCTATACACGAAATCACAGTTTCCCTGTCATCATCAACATTTAACAACTCCTCAAAATATTCCCTCCATCTTCCCGATACCTCTAACTCTCCATTTAATAACTCGCCTCTCCTATTTTTAACTTTCAAATCCATTTGTTCTCTAGGCTTCCTCAACTTGTTAATCTCACTCCAAAACGTTTTCTTATTTTCAACAAAATTTGTTGATAACATCTCACCCACTCTCTCATTTGCTCTCTTTTTTCATTGCTTCACCACTCTCTTAACCTCTCTTTTTCTCTCCATATACTCTTCCCTCCTTGCATCACTTCTACTTTGTAAAAACCTCTCATATGCTAACTTTTTCTCCCTTACTACTCTCTTTACATCATCATTCCACCAATCGCTCTTCTTCACTCCTGCACCCACTTTCCTGTAACCACAAACTTCTGCTAAACACTCTAACACTACAGTTTTTAAACCTACCCCATACATCTTAGACCCCATTGCCTACACTCTCACTAGCCCATCTATCCTCCAATAGTTGTTTATATCTTACCCTAACTGCCTCCTCTTTTAGTTTATAAACCTTCACCTCTCTTTTACTTACTGCTTCTATTTTCCTTGTATCCCATCTACCTTTTACTCCCACTGTAGCTATAACTAAAAAGTGATCTGATATATCTGTGGCCCCTCTATAAACATGTACATCCTGAAGTCTACTCGACAGTCTTTTATCTACAAATACGTAGTCCAACAAACTACTGTCATTACGCCCTACATCATGTCTTGTATACTTATTTATCCTCTTTTTCTTAAAATATGTATTACCTATAACTAAACCCCTTTCTATACAAAGTTCAATCAAAGGGCTCCCATTATCATTTACACCTGGCACCCCAAACTTACCTACCACACCCTCTCTGCATGTTTCTCCCACTTTAGCATTTAGGTCCCCTACCACAATTACTCTCTCACTTGGTTCAAAAGTTCCTATACATTCGCTTAACATCTCCCAAAATCTCTCTCTCTCCTCTACACTCCTCTCTTCTCCAGGTGCATACACGCTTGAAAGTTATGCGTGTCAAAATACACTGATGAACTTTAATAGAGAAAAAATGTCATGTTTTTTTTTTTAATTAGATAAGAGCAAAAGCAGCTGCTATGAAGAAAGCAGATGGAATGATATTTATAATATTTCGTATTATCACCAGAAAACGACACCAGTGGATGCATCAGGTAAGCTAAAGCAATACTAATACATTTTGTATGTGTGTGTCACATCTGTCAGACACTGCAACATCATGGGATCTTGATACAAACGTATTCTTCAACACTTGTCCAACCTTTGGACGAAGACCTACTTCGACTAGTGGATGGTACCACTATGACCCCGCCACCTCCTGCTTCGCCTCACCTGACTACAGCATATGAGCCACCTCTACGGCCCTATGCTGTACTTTCTACAAGATTGATGGACTGAACACATCGACTCCAGGCCGAGGGACTGATACCTCAAACTCCTCCTCTCCTTACAACTTCCTGCTTTGTATTGGACTGATGAAGCCACTGTGTGGCGAAACGTTTCTTCAATAAAGCTTCCCATATGTTGCTTTATATTTTTTACATTTTTTATATTATTATGTAAATGGATGAAAAAATAATATAAAATAATGAAACATATTTTTGACGTTCTGTGCAATATGAGCTTCAGTATGTTGTTCAAACTTTTAAAATATACTTGCAACATAGATGAAGTTCAAAGATTGGAAATAAAATGAACTTCGGAAATGAGAAATATGAATTACATTTGAAGGGGTAAGAATTTTTTTCTTCTATTCACACATGAAAATAGATGTAGAAACTGATTACAGGATCAATAATGGAGATATGATATTTCAAGACAACAATTTCAATAGATAACACTTATTTACAAATATAAATGTTGGTAGATGATATGGACTCCAAGAAAGGTTCTATGCTTTAACAATTTGAAATAAAAATCAATATTTGAGAATTCTCTTACAATCTGTCTCTACGAGCATAGATCTACATTGTTAACAAGAAATAATTTTGGACTCGGAAAATACATGCTAACGTTTCCCGTACATTTTAGGTAACTAAGAACCATCTCAGGTATCATGTAAGGAAGAGAAACGTTGTTAATATCCTCAAGGAATATTTTCACCTAGTGAAAGTTCCTCATTGTAATATTTCGCCCATTTCTTGCCAGTCCGGAAAATCACACTATTACTAAAGCTTATGTTTATGCCAAAACCTTCACTCCAGCCTAGGGAAACATTAATGCACAAATAAATACAGACCAGAGCCAGTGCTTTAGCACAAGCGAAAATCCACATCTGTGCCACTATTAATCCTGTTACGTAAAGTTAATTAATGTTATTGTTAAGTCTTTTCGAAGTATTGAGCGTTCACTGTCGTTCACAAACACAGTGGGTAAAATGGGTGGTAATATTACATATGAAAAATGTTTTGAAATCACATTAAACATTATAAGGTTTCAATGGCTGAGAGACCGAACATAAACCAAACAGAATTCCAAATGGTTTTGGAAGGATTTGATTCAGAATTTTAGAACAGTGAAACATTTTCCACGAATAACAACTAGTCTCCCTGCATATATTCTCTCTCTCTCTCTCTCTCTCTCTCTCTCTTCTCTCTCTCTCTCTCTCTCTCTCTCTCTCCTCTCTCTCTCTCTCTCTCTCTCTCTCTCTCTCTCTCTCTCTCTCTCTCTCTTCTCTCTCTCTCTCTCTCTCTCTAACCGTTAGAGGTTAATAAGTTCTCATCATCTGTTACCTCATCAGCTCATTTACTTTTTTGTTTTGAAACACACAAGTAGGGAACAGGATGAAGTTGGAGCCATCTGTGGGTCAGCAATTTTATTTGATCAACTGACTTTATCTCGTTGATATCATTATGTTGTACGAACATGTTCTTTCTCCCTTCACCCTTCCTCTTTCTCTCTCTCTCTCTCTCTCTCTCTCTCTCTCTCTCTCTCTCTCTCTCTCTCTCTCTCTCTCTCTCTCTCTCTATATATATATATATATATATATATATATATATATCTTTACACATGGTTTGACAAGGTTAGGCTAAGGATCTCTAACTTTATTGACTAGCTATTGATAAGTTAAGGATTCCTAACTTTATTGACAAGTTAAGAGCTGTTACCTACATCAGCTCATTTGAAAGCATTGTTGTTGATACGAAACATACAAGTAGGGAACAGGATGAAGTTGGAGCCATCTGTGGGCCAGCATTTTCATTTGATCAACTGACTTTATCTCGTTGACATCATAATGCTGTACGAATGTGTTCCAGACTCGAGTCATCCTTGGGATAAATGATCTCAGATGAAGTGATGTTCTGGAGAATGGTACAGCCAGAGTGAAGCTGCTGCTTGCTGCCCGTCTTGTGGTATAGAAGCTTGCTTCTCTCTATCCTCGAAGTGGAGCCAAGTGTGGTACATTGACAATGTTGGCCTTGCACATAACAGGAAGGCCACCCACATCTCTCCTGTGTTGAATGCTCTGTTGAAATGACAGATCTATCCAGGATAGGTCCAGGCGAGAGATGAGACGTCATGCTCTGTTCTCTACTCTGTTAAGCAGTTGCAGATGAGAGGGGAAGCAGGCAAACCAAGAAAGTGGAGCATACTTAAGGTGTGAGCATACTTGTGCCTCATACAGAATCTTGCAACCCCTACTGTCAAGAAGATGCGAGATACGTCGAAGAGCTGTAAGCTTCCTGGCTGCCTTGTTTTCAAGATTTACAACGTGGTTCTTCATGGTCAGTTTGGAGTCAAATTTCACCCCATGGATATCAATTTCTTCCCGAGGTACGAACATTCTCCCGTTTATAATTACTTATAATTACTACTGCTCCAGCATTATCCTCATGGTGAATAGAGACCATCATCATTTGCGTTTTCTCAGGTGTAAATATTACCTGCCATCGGTTTCCCCAAGCTGATATATCTCTTAGTTGGTGATTGATGTAGCTTAGAGCAGCTGGCATTTCTTCTCTTGGATAAGTAAGTGTCAGAGTACAGTCGTCTGCATAAGCATTGGATTCTGAGATGAGATGAAGAAGGTCATTGAAGCAGACATTCCATAACATTGGTTCCAGCACACTTCCTTGTGAAACACTTGCCCCAATAGGATGTTTTGCTGATTCTGTTCCATTGAGGAACAGGTAAGAAGGGAGGCCCAACGACAATATGAAAATAACATAGCAGCGAAAGCCAAATCCGACCGAAAGCTGTTGTACAGCCACATCAGGAGGAAAACAACAGTCAAGGACCAGGTGATCAGACTAAGGAAGGAAGGAGGAGAGATCACAAGAAACGACCGTGAAGTATGTGAGGAACTCAACATGAGATTCAAAGAGGAGACAGAAGGGACTCCAGAAAGACGGAGAGGTGGGGTACACCACCAAGTGTTGGACACAATACATGCAACCGAGGAAGAAGTGAAGAGGCTGCTGAGTGAGCTAGACACCTCAAAGGCGATGGGGCCGGACAACATCTCTCCATGGGTCCTGAGAGAGGGAGCAGAGGCGCTATGTGTACCCCTAACAACAATTTTAAACACATCTATCGAAACAGGGAGATTACCTGAGGTATGGAAAACAGCAAATGTAGTCAAAATTTTGAAAAAAGGAGACAGACATGAAGCACTAAACTACAGATCAGTGTCACTGACATGTATAGTATGCAAACTCATGGAGAAGATTATCAGGAGAAGAGTGGTGGAACACCAAGAAAGGAATGAGCTTATCAACGACGGCCAACACGGTTTCAGGGGCGGGAAATCCTGTGTCACTAACCTACTTAAGTTCTATGACAGGGTGACAGCAGTGAGACAAGAGAGAGAGAGGGGTGAGTAGATTGCATTTTCCTGGACTGTAAGAAGGCGTTTGAAACAGTTCCACGCAAGAGATTAGTGCAAAAGCTGGAGGACCAGGCAGGGATAACAGGGAAGCCACTACAATGCATCAGGAAATACCTGTCAGGAAGACAGCAGCTAGTCATGGTACGTGGCGAGGTGTCAGAGTGGGCGCCTGTGACGAGTAGGGTTCCACAAGGGTCAGTCCTAGGACCGGTGCTGTTTCTGGTATTTGTGAACGAAATGACGGAACGAATAGACTCCGAAGTGTCCCTGTTTGCAGATGATGTGAAGTTGATGAGAAGAATTCAATCGGACGAGGACCTGGCAGAACTACAAAGGGATCTGGACAGGCTGCAAGCCTGGTCCAGCAATTGGCTCCTGGAGTTCAACACCACCAAGTGCAAAGTTATGAAGATTGGGGAAGGGCAAAGAAGAATGCAGACGGAGTACAGTCTAGGGGGACAAATACTACAAACCTCACTCAAGGAAAAAGAGCTTGGGGTGATTATAACACCAGGCACATCTCCTGAGGCGCACATCAACCAAATAACTGCTGCAGCATACGGGCCACTAGCAAACCTAAGAACAGCATTCCGACATCTTAATAAGGAGTCGTTCAGGACCCTGTACCCTATCTACGTTAGGCCCATATTGGAGTATGCAGCACCAGTTTGGAACCCACACCTAGAAAAGCACGTAAAGAAACTAGAGAAAGTGCAAAGGTTTGCAGCAAGGCTAGTCCCGGTGATAAGGGGTATGTCTTACGAGGAGAGGTTAAGGGAAATCAACCTGACGACACTAGAGGACAGGAGAGATAGGGAGGACATGATAACGACATATAAAATACTGAGAGGAATTGACAAGGTGGACAGAGACAGAATGTTCCAGAGATGGGACACAACAACAAGGGGACACAGTTGGAAGTTGAAGACTCAGATGAATCACGGGGATGTTAGGAAGTATTTCTTCAGTCACAGAGTCAGGAAGTGGAATAGTTTGGAAAGCGATGTAGTGGAGGCAGGCTCCATTCATAGCTTTAAGAATAGGTATGAATGGAGGTGACCCAGTAGCGGCCAGTGAAGAGGCGGTGCCAGGAGCTATGACTCGACCCCTGCAACCACAACAACTAGGTGAGTACACACACCCACACACACACACACACACACATGGGCGGAAGAGCAATGGAGGAGACAGCAAGAGTGGGGAAGCAAGCCAGGTAAGCTTACCGCGAAAATAGAGAAGAGGATGGAAGCAGAGGAGTGGGAATAGCGAGACGAAGCTGGATACAGAACTTTGAAGGTGAAGTAAAAATGCTGAAGCAAGATATAGGGCCATTGACCAGAAAGGACATGACATCTCCAGCAAGTACACCAATATTCAACGAGGGGTCCAAAGGAAAGGAAGGAGACAAAACCTATGTTGAGGCCCTCTCAGGCCACCAGGAAATGTCGAGGAATGAATTGGGCATAGTGTTGGGCACAGGGACAGCAGCAAGTGAGGTGGGTGAAGGTAGAGAAGGTGATAGGACCCCTACAGAGGCGCAATCAAGTCACCAGGAGATCAAGGGAATAATAAGGGAGGCAATGGCTATGTTTAAATGGGACAGAGATTCGGAGGAAAAAGTAAAGGGAAGGGAACAGGGAGAGGTCAGTCTTTATTCATGGGTGTCAGGAAAGCGAAGGGAGGACATGCTATGAAAAACAGCAGAGACGGAAAAAAATATTGAAAATATCAAACAAACAGAAAAGCAGGACACGACTGAGCTGATAAAATTTCAGTCAATAGGGGGACACTCGAGGGGAAGAAATCGGTTAGTCAAATTTATGTTCAAAACAGAAAGGGTACGGAACACGATCCTGCAGCAGAAACCAATGGTAAAGGAATCAGCAACATACCAGAGAGTGTACCTAGATTTCGACAAAACGAGAACAGAACTACATAAGCTGAGAGAGAGGACACTAAGAAGAACGGACCAAGAAAGACAAAGCTAGAGTCAGTAGGGGACAACTGGAGTCGACTTGAGCAGTGACCACAAACACCCAGAACCACCCATAGAACCCCACAACCAAACATATTATCCCAAAACAACCACACTCACATCCCCCACCCTACCCAATGCAACAGACTCCCATAGCACTCTGCCAGGTCTCCCATTTCCACAGTCATTAAAAAAAATACAGAATACAGTTTTGGAGAGGAAGCCCATGATATGGTACACCAACGCTGATGTAATAACGAATAAGTGGGAAGCGTGGCACAAAAGATTCACAGAGGCATCACCAGACATCATAGCTCTCATGGAAACCAAGCTCACAAGAATGATAACAGACGCCTTCTTTCCAACTGGATATTAGATCCTGAGAAAAGACAGAGGGAATAAAAGGAGGGAATAGAGGTGTTGCACAGCTCATCAAAAACAGTGGAATTTTGAGGATTTGGAAAGAGGAGACAGAGGAGAAGAATGGAACTACATAAAAGGAACACTTCAGACTGGAGCTCCCAAAGTGGTGATTACAATAATATATAATCCACAACAGAAAAAAGGAGGTCAAGCGAAGAATATGATGAGAGTAAGGGGTCATAAGTGGGTCATAAGGGCCCATATGAGCCCTTATGACCCACTTCAGTCACAAAGAAAATCCTGGTGCCACACGGGGGCGCAGAAACGTGGAGGGTTAAGATGATGGAGTTGTTACTGGAAAACCACATGCATCAACACATTAGGGACACTACCAGAGAGAAAGGAGAAGACGAACCAGCAAGACTGGACCTAGAATTCCCCTTGACTAGTTCTGACATTGAGAACATCACATATGAAAGGCCCATCGGAGCTAGTCATCACGTGGTCCTGAGCTTCGAATACACAGTAGAGTTTAAAGTGAAGAGGGAAGCAGGAAGGACAGAACGAATGAAGTCAAACTACAAAAGAGGGGACTACAGAGGCATGATAAATTTCCGGCACAAGTTTCAGTAGGAAAGAGTACTGTCGGGAAAATCAGTAAATGATATGATGGAATAAGTGACAACGAAATGCAAGGAAGCAGAGGAGAGGCTCGTACCCAAGGGCAACAGAAATAATGGGAAGGACAAGACGAGCCAATGGTAATCCCAAAGATGAAGAGAGTCCAAAAATAAATGCGCTAGAGAATGGAAGTAGTATAGAAGGTAAAATACCCAAGAAAATAAGAATCGACGAAGAGCCAGAAATGAATATGCACAGAAAAGGAGGGAGGCCTTGCGGTAGTACGACATCGAAAAAGCAGCAAAAGCTAAGTCTGACCCGAAGTTTTCGCTCAGTCACATCAGCCCGAGCTGTACGGGTTGTACTTATAACGGCTGCATCACGGCTGTTCACGTGATTTCCAACCTCTGCCCATGTGATCTGGCATCAGCCAATGATAGGCCTGCCTTTTGAATGCCTCAGCGCCAGGCGGCCTAGTGTTTAGTTACCACCCAGACTCAGTGCAGGACAGACGGACACAGGCATAGGCTCTCAGCCTGGCGCTGAGGCATTCAAAAGGCAGGCCTATCATTGGCTGATGCCAGATCACATGGGCAGAGGTTGGAAATCACGTGAACAGCCGTGATGCAGCCGTTATAAGTACAACCCGTACAGCTCGGGCATGCTACGTATGGCGTCTCGACATACAACTATACAAACTAAGGGCAACAGGCAACAACTTTCAGCTGATTCTATACAATGTCAAAGTACACAACAGTTAACATTATACTTCACATGGATATTATCGTGACGGAATAATCTACATTACTATATGATGCATCATGATACATAGGAATTAATTAAATGAGCTCATTCAAGGAGCAGGTAATCAGGGTTAGGAAGGAAGGAAGGAAGATAACATGAAACAAGGGGTTTTTACAGGTTGCAAGCTTGGCCCAGCAACTGGCTCATGGAATTTAGCTCCACCATGTGCAAAGTCATGAAGATCGAGGAAGGGCAAAGAAGACCGCAGACTGAGTACAGTCTAGTGAGCCAAAGACTGCAAACCTTATTCAAGGAAAAGGATCTTGGGGTGAGTATAATACCGAGCATATTTCCTGAGGTACACGTCATGCAAATAACTGCTGCAGTATTTGAGCGACAGACAAGCCTATGAACAGGGTTCCGACACCTCAGTAAGGAATCGTTCAACACTATATACACCGTGTACATCAGGCCCATATTAAAGTATGCAGCACCAGTTTGGAACCCACACCTGATCAAGCACATCAAGAAATTAGAGAAAGTGCAAAGGTTTGCAACGAGACTAGTCACGGTGCAAAGGATATGTCCTACGAAGAGAGGTTAAACGAAATTGACCTGACGACACTGGAGGATAGAAGGGATAGGAAAGACACTATAACGACATATAAAATACTTAGAGAAATTGAAAAGGTGGACAGAGATAGGATGTTTCAGAGATGGGACACAACAACAAGGGGTCAAAATTGGAAATTGAAGACTCAGATGAGTCACAGACATGTTTGAAAGTATTTCTTCAGTCATAGAGTTGTCAGAAAGTGGAATAATCAGGAAAGTGATGTAGTGGAGGCTGGATCCATAGATAGCTTTAAGAAGAGATATGATGAAGCTCATGGATCAGGGAGAGAGTGGACCTAGTAGCGACCAGCGAAGAGGCGGGGCCAGAAGCTATGACTCAACCCGTACAATCACAATTAGTAGAGTACACACAAACACATACACATAACCACACACACATAACCACACACACAGTGAAGAGGCTGCTCAGCGAGCTAGATACATCAAAGGCGATGGGGCCATGGGCCATGGAATCGACAAGGTGGACAGAAAAAAGATGTTCCAGAGATGTGACATAGCAACAAGGGGTCACAGTTGGAAGTTGAATACTCAGATGAATCACAGGGATGTTAGGAAGTATTTCTTCAGTCACAGAATTGTCAGGAAGTGGAATAGTGAGGAAAGTGATGTAGTGGAGGCAGGATCCATACACAGTTTTAAGAAGAGGTGTGATAAAGCTCATGGAGCAGGAAGAGAGACCTAGTAGCGACCAGTGAAGAGGCGGGGCCAGGAGCTGTGAGTCGACCCCTGCAACCATAACTAGGTGAGTATACACACACACACATACACACAAAGAGTTCGTGAGGAAGGAATAGTTTAATTAGGTTAATAAGTAAGAGTATTCGCACTTAAAATCAAGAGTCGGGAGGGGTGATAGTTGTAAGTTTTTATTAGTAGACTTGTGTCTACTGGAAATCTAAGCAAATAGTCAACAAAGTTCTCGCCAGACAATATATAACACTAGTATATACAAGGACGGAATATTTTATTAGACAACATTGTGCGAAGTCGAGGTGTTGACAGAGGAAAGTACACACCATACGTCGTGTGTACACGCACACACCATAAGTCGTGTGTACACAAGACACTCACACACACAAACCGTTAAACGAGGGACACCACCATATACATCCATGAACACTCCTACACCCTTTCATACATACTCTCTCTCACACACATTCCCTCAGACACACACACACACACACACACACACACACACACACACACAGTGACAGGATGTTTCAGAGAGGGACACAGAAACAAGGGGACACAACTGGAAGCTGAAGACTCAGATGAGTCAAAGGGATGTTAGGAAGCATTTCTTCAGCCACAGAGTAGTCAGGAAGTGGAATAGTCTAGAGAAAGATATAGTGGAGGCAAGAACCATACATAGTTTTAAGACAAGGTATGATAAAGCTCATGGAGCAGGGAGAGCAGAGACTCAGTAGCGGACAGCGAAGAGGCGGGGTCAGGAGCTGAGTCTCGACCCCTGCAACCACAATTAGGTGAGTACACACATACACACACAGCCCCGGTGGCCTGGTGGATAGCCCCGGTAGCCTGGTGGCTAAAGCTCTCGCTTCACGCGCGGGGGGCCCGGGTTCAATTCCCGGCGGGGCGGAAACATTTCAAAGTGTTTCCTTACAGACACACACACATACAACAGGCCTAGTGTCTAATCGATATTGCTTAGGACAAAATGGTAACTAACACACACACACACACTGGGTTCTCGAATTTAACCTCACCAAATGCAAAGTCATGAGGATCGGAGAAGGGCAAAGAAGACCGCTTACAGAGTACAGGCTTGGTGGACAAAGGCTACAAACCTCATCTAAGGAGAAAGACCTTGGGGTGAGTATAACGCCAAGCACGTCTCCAGAAACACACATCAACCAGATAACCGCGGCAGCATATTGGCGATTGGCAAACCTAAGATTAGCGTTCCGTTACCTTAACAAGGAATCGTTCAAGACACTGTACAACGTGTACGTCAGGCCCATACTAGAGTATGCAGCACCAGTCTGGAACCCACACCTGGTCAAGCACGTCAAGAAATTAGAGAAAGTGAAAAGCTTTGCGACAAGGCTAGTTCCACAGCTCAGGGGAATGTCATATGAAGAAAGGTTTAGGGAAATAGGACTAACAACACTGGAGGACAGAAGGGTTAGAGGAGACATGATAACGACATACAAAATACTGCAGGGAATCGACAAGGTAGATAGTGACAGGATGTTCCAGAGAGGAAACACATAAACAAGGGGACACAACTGGAAGCTGAAGACTCAGATGAGTCAAAGAGATGTTAGGAAGCACTTCTTCAGCTATAGAGTAGTTAGAAAGTGGAATAGTCTAGCGAACGATATAGTGGAGGCGGAAACCATACATAGTTTTAAGACAAGGTATGATAAAGCTCATGAAGCAGGGAGGACAGAGACCCAGTAGCGGACAGCGAAGAGGTAGGGCCAGGAGCTGAGTCTCGACCCCTGCAACCACAATTAGGTGAATACAATTAGGTGAGTACACACACACTCGCACAACAGAGGAGGACCAGGCAGGACTGCAAAGGATCTTAACAGGTTGCAGGCTTGGTCAAGAAACTGGCTTCTGGAGTTCAACCCCACCATCTGGAAAGTCATGAAGACTGGGGAAAGCAAAGGATCTTGGGGTGAGTATAATACGGAGCACATCTCCTGAGTCGCTTATCAGCCAAATTACTGCTGCAGCATATGGGCTCCTAGCAAACCTAACAAGAGCATTCGGACATCTCAGTAAGGAATAGTTCAGAACCCTGTGAACCATATACATCAGTCCCATATTTGAGTATGCAGCACCAGTATGGAACCCACACCTAGCGAAGCACGTAAGGAAATTAGAATAAGTGCAAAGGTTTGCAGCGAGACTAGCCCTGGAGCTAAGGGGCATGTCCTACGAGGAAAGGTTAAGGGAAATCGACCTGACTACACTAGAGAAGGTGGACAGAGAAAGGATGTTCCAGAGATTTGACACAGCAACAAGGGGTCACAATTAAAGTTGAAGACTCAGATGGGTCACAGGGATGTTATGTAGTATTTCTTCAGTCATAGAGATGTCAGAAAGCAAAATAGTCTGGAAAGTTATGTAGTGGAGGCAGGATCCATACATACCCAGGGTATAACTGGAAAGGATTCAGGGAGTCAACCCCTGCGGCCCGGTCAGAGACCAGTCCTCGTGGTGGATCAGGGTCTGATGAACCAAGCTGTTACTGCTGGCTGCACATAAATCAACGTACGAAACACAGCCCGGCTGGCAAGGTGCCTGTCCAGCGCTTCTTGAAGACAGCCAGGGGTCTATTAATAATCTCCCTTATGTATTCTTGGAGGCAATTGAACAGTCTTGGGCCCCTGACACATACTGTGTTGTTTCTTAGTGTACCTGTGGCACCCCTGCCAAGTGTTTTGCTTTTGTAGGGACTGATTTTCGTGTGCAAGTTCAGTACTAATCCCTATAGGATTTTTCAAGTGTATATTATCATTTACCTTTCTCGCCTGCGTTCCAGGAAATACAAATCAAGGAATTTCAACCGTTTCTCGTAATTGAGGTGCTTGATCGTACTTATGTGTTTTGCGAAAAATCTCTGTACACTCTCCATGTCAGCAATTTCGCCTACCTTGTAGGGGGAAGTTGAAGGTTCTCATTATCCATCCTATCATTTATCTAACAGTTGAGGTAGATACATTGTTACGGACTTTAAAGGTGAGATCCTCTGACACTATCACTCCAAGGTCGTTCACATTAGTTTATCGCTCTGTTGTTTGGTTAGAATTTGTTGTATACCCTGATACAGTCTTTATTTAATCAAGTTTCCCATATCTGAGTAGTTGAAATTTCCCTTCATTGAACTTTATATTTTGTTTGAGTGGCCCATTTGAAGATTTGGTTGATGTCTGCTTGGAGTCTTGCAGTGTCTTCGACGGAGGACACTGTCATGGCAATTCGGGAGTCATCTGCAAAGGAAGACACGGAGCTATGGTTTACATCTCTGTCAGATATGAGGATGAGGAATAGGATGGGAGCGAGTATGTGCCTTGTGGAACAGAGCTTTTCACTGAAGCTGAATCAGACTTTACTCTTTGTGTTCTATTTGTTAGGAAGTTATAGATCCATCTACCAACTTTTCCTGTTATTTCTTCATCACGCATTTTGTGCCCCATTATTCCGTGGTCGAACATTTAGATGGCTTTCCCAAAGTCTGTGTATACTACATCTGCATTTTGTTTATCATCTAAAACATCTAGGACCTTGTCATAATGGTCCAGTAGCTGGAGCATTATGAAGAGGTATGATAAAACTCATGGATAAGGGAGAGCGACCTAGTAACGACAGTGAAGAGTCCGGGGCAGGAGCTGTAACTCGACACCTGCAACAACAACTAGGTGAGTGCAACTAGGTTAGTACATGCATATACACTTGCACACACACACAACGAAGGGGAAAAAGGGAATGAGCTTTTGGGTGCAAAAACAGCAGTAAGTGACGGGGAGGGGAGAGTTAGAGAAGGTTACAGATCCCATGCAGAGGCACAACCAGGCTGCCAAACGTTACAGGAAATAAAAAGGGGAGACAATAGCTATGTACAAATGGGACCCAGATACACAGAGGGAAAGGCAATGGGAGGAGGAGAGGGGATGGTCAGTCTTTATTCATGGGCTTCAGGAAAGAGAAAGGAGAACATACAATGAAAGACGGTGGAAAGAAAACAAGAGATTGAAAACATCATCAAATACATAGGAAGGAAGACATGACTGATATAGTAAATTTTCAGAGAATAGGGGGGTACACGAAGGGGAGAAATCGGCCAGTCAAATTGATTCTCAAGACATAAACAGTGAGGAACAGGATCCTGCAGGAGAAACCATGGGTGAATTAATCATCAATATGCAAGAGGATGTTCCTAGACCATGACAGAATGAGAACAAAACGACAGCAGCTGAGGGAGAGAGGGAGAAACGAAAGGACTAGAAAGAGAGACAAAGATAGAGTCAGTAGAGGACAACCATAGCCAGGCAGAGCAACAAGGACAAACACTCACAGAACGACCCTCAGAACCCCACAGACAAATATACTATCCCAATTAAAATAACACTCCATACTCACAGCACCCACTCCAAAGTATGCAGTAGAATCCCCTAGCACCCTACCAGGTCCCACACACACCCAACCCCCACAAACCCCCCAGAATACAGTATTGGAGAGGAAACTGAAGGTATGGCATTCCAACTCTTATGGAATTGCGAATAAGTGAGAGGAGTGGCACGAAAGAATCAGAGGCATCACCAGGCATCATAGCTCTCGCAGAAACCAAACTCACAGGTGCCATCTTTCAAACTGGATACCAGATCCTGAGGAAAGACAAAAGGAACTGATGGGGGAGGAGTGGAACTGCTCATCAAAAGCTAATGGGATTTTGAGGAGCTGGAGAGAGGAGACAGAGGAGTCTACATAATAGGAACGTTTCAGTCTGGAGTTTCCCAGGTGGTAATTGCAGTAATGTATAACCCATCACAAAATAGATGGAGGCAAAGGCAAGAATATGACAGTAACAGAGCGATGGTAGACACACTGGGTGAAGTGGTCATAAGGACCCATGTGGGCAGGGCAAAGCTACTGATTGTGTGAGACTTCATTCACAAAGAAATTGACTGGGAAAACCTGGAGCCACATGGTGGCACAGAAACTTGGAGGCCTAAGATGATGGAGGTATTACTGGAAAATCTCATGTACCAAAACGTAAGGGACACTACCAGAGAGAGAGAGAACAGGACGAACCACCAAGACTGGACCTAGTATTAACATTGAGTAGTGCAGATATTGAGGACATCACATATGAAAGACCCTTCGGTGTTAGTGATAACGTGGTTCTGAGTTTCGAATACATAGTAGAGTTACAATTGAAGAGGAAAGAAGTAAGGGCAGGATAAATGAAGCCAAACTACAAGAGAGGAGACTAGAGAGGATGAGGAATTACCTGCACAATGATTAGGACAGAGCACTGGCAGCAAAGTCAGTAAATGAGATGATGGATTATGTGACAACAATATGCAACAATACTTCTACTTACACTTAGGTAACACTGCACATGCATGTACAAGCATATATATACTAACCCCTCTTGTTTTTCTTCTAGTTTCCTTCCTAGTTCTTGATCTTGTTTATATCTGCTTATCTCCATGGGGAAGTGGAACAGAATTCTTCCTCTGTAAACTATGCGTGTCATAAGGAGCGACTAAATGCCGGGAGTAATGGGCTAGTAACTCCTTCTCCTGCATAAATTACTTAAAACAAGATATTACAAAAAAACACTAGTTTACACTAAACACATTACCTGACACAAAGCACTCCAGGTAACACAACTCCGGGTAACACAACTCGGGTAACACAACTCTGGGTAACACAACTTTGGGTAACACAACTCCGGATAACACAGTCTCAGGTACAACAGTCTCAGGTACAACAGTCTGGTGAATTCAAAGCCAGTAGATGGAGTCTAAGGCCTTGTCACCAGCACGAAGAGTCAATAATGTGAGAGTCTACACTCTCAAGCAGGTCTGTCTGGCAAACACTCTCCAGTAGGTGTATCAGGAAGAGTCTGGTAAACTCTCCAGTCACTGTATCAAGGAGGGTGAACACTCTCCAGTTGGAGTACGGGAGAGCCTAGGACACTCTACAGTTGGAGAGTCTGGTGTACACTGTCAGTCAAGCTGGCTGAGCAGTCCAACATTGGGTCTGATGACATACCCAGTGGTACTAAGGCTGACAGGTTAACTACCTAAACATCTGTTAGGCAGGAGGCCGCAACACCCCCATCACAAAATGACCGACACAGAAAGATATTTATTATTAATCCAAGTA
>WNWK01025126.1:0-28872 GCA_009830355.1 Cherax destructor
CACCCTGAGCAAGCTGAAATGAGCCTTCTGTGCAGCCACTTCAGTGACAGAGCCATGTCGCACTTCAGGAAAGTGTTGAAGGGTCGCCAGAAACAGAGGACTCTGGACAGCTACTTCACCAGGCAGGGGTCTAGTGACTCTCAAGCTGGTCCTAGTGGCATTAAAAGACCAAGAAGGGAAGTAACCCCAGAGAGGGCTTTGACACCTGAAGTCCTTTTGGAGGGGGATTCCCCTTCCAACCATTAACACCCTGCCCCTTTCAGCAACTCTACCTTCCAGATGCCTGCAACTCTTCAATAAAGGTAAGTAAATGTATATATATATTTTTGTTTTTAATTTAGTAGGTGAATATTTTTTGTGGAACGGATTAATTGTATTTACATTATTTCTTATGGGAAATAATGGTTCGAATTTCAAAACTTCGGGTTAAGTACTAGCTCCTGGAACGGATTAATTACGATACTCGGGGGTCCACTGTATATATATATATATACTATATACAGTGGACCCTCGGTTAACGAATACCCCGGAAATCGTGCAATTATGTAAGTATAATTTTGTAAGTTCTTGTGGAAGTGTATTTTTGGGGTCTGAAATAGACTAACCTACGTGAAATTTTTCCTTAAGGGACTAAATTGTTCGGTAATGGCACTTGAGCAGACTTCAGGAGTGAAGTTTTACGAAACTCGGGGTCCACTGTATATATATATACTATATATATATACTATATATATATATATATATATATATATATATATATATATATATATATATATATATATATATATATATATATATACTATATATATATATATATATATATTATATATATATATATATACTATATATATATATATATATATATACTATATATATATATATATATATATATATATACTATATATATATATACAGTGGACCCCGAGTTTGTAAAACTTCACTCCTGAAGTCTGCTCAAGTGCCATTACCGAACGAATTACTCCTTAAGGAAAAATTTCACGTAGGTTAGCTATTTCAGACCCCAAAAATACACTTCCACAAGAACTTACAAAATTATACTTACATATGCACGATTTCCGGGTATTCGTAACCGAGGGTCCACTGTATACTATATATATATATATATACTATTATATATATATATATATACTATATATATATATATACTATATATATATATATATATATATACTATATATATATATATACTATATATATATATATATACTATATATATATCTATATATATATATATACTATATATATATATATATATACTATATATATATATATACTATATATATATATATACTATATATATATATACTATATATATACAGTGGTACCGGTTTACGATGGTCCCCAAACTCACCCTTTATGTAAGTTTATTTTTAAATGCTTTTGTAAGTGTAATTTTGGGGTCTAAAAGGACTAGTCTATTTTACAACATTTCTTAAGGAGATAAATTCGTTTGGTAATGCACTTGAACAGCATTCTGGAATGAAAAAATATCTAAAACCGGTACCACTGTATATATTATATATATATATATATATATATACTATATATATATATACTATATATATATATATATACTATATATATATATATATACTATATATATATATACTATATATATATATATATACTATATATATATATATACTATATATATATATACTATATATATATATACTATATATATATATATATACTATATAAATATACTATATATATATACTATATATATATATATATACTATATATATATATACTATATATATATATACTATATATATATATACTATATATATATATACTATATATATATATACTATATATTTTTTATTATTTATTAACACATCGGCCGATTCCCACCAAGGCAGGGTGGCCCGAAAAAGAAAAACTTTCATCATCATTCACTCCATCACTGTCTTGCCAGAAGGGTGCTTTACACTACAGTTATAAAACTGCAACATTAACACCCCTCCTTCAGAGTGCCGGCACTGTACTTCCCATCTCCAGAACTCAAGTCCGGCCTGCCGGTTTCCCTGAATCCCTTCATAAATGTTACTTTGCTCACACTCCAACAGCACGTCAAGTATTAAAAACCATATGCCTCCATTCACTCCTATCAAATACGCTCACACATGCTTGCTGGAAGTCCAAGCCCTCGCACACAAAACTTCCTTTACCCCTCCCTCCAACCTTTCCTAGGCCGACCCCTACCCCGCCTTCCCTCCACTACAGATTTATACACTCTCGAAGTCACTCTGTCTCGTTCCATTCTCTCTACATGTCCAAACCACCTCAACAACCCCTCCTCAGCTCTCTGAACAATCGTTTTGGTAATCCCGCACCTCCTCCTAATTTCCAAACTCCGAATTCTCTGCATTATATTCACACCACACATTGACCTCAGACATGACATCTCCACTGCCTCCAGCCTTCTCCTCGTTGCAACATTCATCACCCATGCTTCACACCCATATAAGAGCGTTGGTATAACTATACTCTCATACATTCCCTCTTTACTTCCATGGACAAGGTTCTTTGTCTCCACAGACTCCGAAGTGCTCCACTCACCCTTTTCCCCTCATCAATTCTATGATTCACCTCATCCTTCATAGACCCATCCGCCGACATGTCCACTCCCAAATATCTGAATACATTCACCTCCTCCATACTCTCTCCCTCCAATCTGATATCCAATCTTTCGTCACCTATTCTTTTTGTTATCCTCATCACCTTACTCTTTCCTATATTCACTTTCAATTTTCTTCTTTTACACACCCTACCAAATTCATCCACCAACCTCTGCAGCTTCTCTTCAGAATCTCCCAAAGCACAGTGTCATCAGCAAAAAGCAACTGTGACAACTCCCACTTTGTATTTGCTTCTTTATCTTTTAGCCCAACACCTCTTGCCAAGACCCTCGCATTCACTTCTCTTACAACCCCATCTATAAATATATTGAACAACCACGGTGACATCACACATCCTTGTCTAAGGCCCACTTTTACTGGGAAATAGTCCCCTTCCCTCCTACACACTCTAACCTGAGCCTCACTATCCTCATAAAAACTCTTCACTGCTTTCAGTAACCTTCCTCCTATTCCATACACCTGCAACATCTGCCACATTGCCCCCTATCTACCCTATCATACGCCTTTTCCAAATCCATAAATGCCACAAAAACATCTTTACCCTTATCCAAATACTGTTCACCTATATGTTTCACAGTAAACACTTGGTCTACACACCCCTACCTTTCCTAAAGCCCCTTGTTCATCTGCTATCCTGCTTTCTGTTTTACTCTTAATTCTTTCAATAATAACTCTACCATACACTTTACCAGGTACACTCAACAGACTTATTCCCCTATAATTTTTGCACTCTCTTTTGTCCCCTTTGCCTTTATACAAAGGAACAATACACGCCTCTGCCAATCCCTAGGTACCTTACCCTCTTCCATACATTTATTAAATAATAGCACCAACCACTCCAAAATTATATCCCCACCTGCTTTTAACATTTCTATCTTTATCCCATCAATCCCAGCTGCCTTACCCCTTTCATTCTACCCACTGCCTCACGAACTTCCCTACACCCACAACTGGCTCTTCCACACTCCTACAAGATGTTATTCCTCCTTGCCCTACACACGAAATCACAGCTTCCCTGTCTTCATCAACATTTAACAAATCCTCAAAATATTCTCTCCATCTTCCCGATACCTCTAACTCTCCATTTAATAACTCTCCTCTCCTATTTTTAACTGTCAAATCCATTTGTTCTCTAGGCTTCCTCAACTTATTAATCTCATTCCAAAACTTTTTCTTATTTTCAACAAAATTTGCTGATAACATCTCACCCACTCTCTCATCTGCTCTCCTTTTACATTGCTTCACCACTCTTTTAACCTCTCTTTTTCTCTCCATATACTCTTCCCTCCTTGCATCACTTCTACTTTGTAAAAACCTCTCATATGCTAACTTTTTCTCCCTTACTACTCTCTTTACATCGTCATTCCACCAATCGCTCCTCTTCCCTCCTGCACCCACTCGCCTGTAACCACAAACTTCTGCTGAACACTCTAACACTACATTTTTAAATCTACCCCATACATTTTCGACCCCATTGCCTACACTCTCACTAGCCCATCTATCCTCCAATAGTTGTTTATATCTTACCCTAACTGCCTCCTCTTTTAGTTTATAAACCTTCACCTCTCTTTTACTTACTGATTCTATTTTCCTTGTATCCCATCTACCTTTTACTCCCACTGTAGCTATAACTAAAAAGTGATCTGATATATCTGTAGCCCCTCTATAAACATGTACATCCTGAAGTCTACTCAACAGTCTTTTATCTACCAATACATAATCCAACAAACTACTGTCATTACGCCCTACATCATATCTTGTATACTTATTTATCCTCTTTTTCTTAAAATATGTATTACCTATAACTAAACCCCTTTCTATACAAAGTTCAATCAAAGGGCTCCCATTATCATTTACACCTGGCACCCCAAACTTACCTACTACACCCTCTCTGCATGTTTCTCCCACTTTAGCATTTAGGTCCCCTACCACAATTACTCTCTCATTTGGTTCAAAAGTTCCTATACATTCGCTTAACATCTCCCAAAATCTCTCTCTCTCCTCTACACTCCTCTCTTCCTGAAGGTGCCAGGCACACCACCTAAAGGGTACAAGACGACACAGAACATCCAGACCATGGGAAAACCTGGGTAGCCAAAGCCACTCCAGAGAGAGAGGTTTTTAAGCGCCAGGAAGGAAAAAAAGCTGGCAGGAAATGACAGAAATCGTACACCAACTGCAATCATTTCTGGAGTGGAACCACAGTCAATGGCCTCCACTCCACTATATATATATACTATATACTATATAGGACTTGGTTTACTTGGTCCCACCTTATGTTTTTGTTATTGAAGTTGAAATTGGAGAAGGCTCCCTCACGACTCATCACATTTTGTCGATCTGGAGCCCCCCTCATACATGTCTGGACCTCTATTATGTTGTGATCTGAGTATATCGTTTTTGATATGATGACATTTCGTATTAGATCATCATTGTTAGTGAAGATGAGGTCTAGCGTATTCTCCAATCTTGTAGGCTCTATTATTTGCTGGTTTAAGGTGAATTTGGTGCAGAGATTTAAAAGCTCATGTGTGTGCAAGTTTTCATCTGAGCTGCCTCCTGGTGTTATCTCTACCACATTATTTGCAATATTCCTCCATTTTAGGTGCCTTAGGTTGAAGTCCCCCAGGAGCAAGATGTTGGGGGCAGGGGCTGGAAGGTTTTCCAGACAGTGGTCAATTTTCAGAAGCTGTTCCTGGAATTGTTGGGACGTTGCATCCAGAGGCTTGTATACAACCCCGATGTCCAGGTTTTGATTCTTGATATTTACTGCTAAAACTTCAACTACATCATTTGAGGCATTTAGTAGTTCTGAGCATATAAGTGACTCTGCGATATACTGGCCAACCCCCCCTTTTGCCTGTTCACTCTGTCACATCTGTATAGGTTGTAGCCAGGGATCCATATTTCATTGTCCAAGTGATCCTTTATGTGGGTCTCTGTGAAAGCTGCAAACATTGCATTTGACTCGGTAAGCAGTCCACGGATGTAAGGTATCTTGTTGTTTGTTGCTGGCTTTAGACCCTGTATATTTGCAAAGATGAATGTCGTTGGATTCGTGGTATTGGTGGTATTTGTCTTTTTTTCCTGGCACTAATATTTGTTGTTCTGGAGTGGAGGCCATTGACTGTGGTTCCACTCCAGAAATGATTGCAGTTGGTGTACGATTTCTGTCATTTCCTGCCAGCTTTTTTTCCTTCCTGGCGCTTAAAAACCTCTCTCTCTGGAGTGGCTTTGGCTACCCAGGTTTTCCCATGGTCTGGATGTTCTGTGTCGTCTTGTACCCTTTAGGTGGTGTGCCTGGCACCTTCAGGAGCACTGTCCTCCAGGACAACACTAGCACCCTCAGGAGCACTGTCCCCTAGGACAACACTAGCACCCTCAGGAGCACTGTCCTCCAGTACAACACTAGCACCCTCAGGAGAACTATCCTCCAGGACAACACTAGCACTCTCAGGAGTGCTGTCGTTCAAGACAGCCCCTTCCAAACCACCCATCTTATTTTCCCAGCTGTCATACCATGTTGACATGTCTTTTAAGAAGGATCTTTTATTGGTATTATTGTCTTTTAATATAGATGCAATTTCCTCATACAGGTGTATCTCGTTTGGGCAGACCCAAAAACATCTCTCTGAGTTTGTCAAATGTGGTCACTGGTTGAAAATCCCTGCAGTGCCTGTACTCTGAAGGATGAGTGAGGATGTTACAGTACTGGAGGTGGGAAGTACAGTGCCTGTACTCTGAAGGATGAGTGAGGATGTTACAGTACTGGAGGTGGGAAGTACAGTGCCTGTACTCTGAAGGATGAGTGAGGATGTTACAGTACTGGAGGTGGGAAGTACAGTGCCTGTACTCTGAAGGATGAGTGAGGATGTTACAGTACTGGAGGTGGGAAGTACAGTGTCTGTACTCTGAAGGATGAGTGAGGATGTTACAGTACTGGAGGTGGGAAGTACAGTGTCTGTACTCTGAAGGATGAGTGAGGATGTTACAGTACTGGAGGTGGGAAGTACAGTGTCTGTACTTTGAAGGATGAGTGAGGATATTACAGTCCAGAATCTTTTGAATTTTAATGTACTCACACCTCTGGCAAGATACCTATTAAACGAGGGATCATAAATGTATTTATATTTTTGGGTCACCACCCTCGGTGGTAGACAGACATTGTCTTATAAAAAATATACAGGAAGACCCCATTTGTACAGCTGTTAGGCTCCCTACCCCCAGCGATGAGTGAAAATTGCTGGCGAGTGGAAAAAAAGAGCATTTTTTTCAGGCTATCCCAGCCTATCCTACACTATCCTAGCCTATTTCACAGCATCCTAAGCTATCCTAGCCTTTCCCACAGTATCCTAGGCTATCCTAGCCTATCCCACACTATCCTAGGCTATCGAATGCATCTAAAATGTCTGATAACATTTACACTATCATATACTGGAGGCCCTCAAGTTTACAACACCTATTTTCAATGTTCCTTGTTTTTGTTGGCTTTTGAGCCATTCATTATGTTTGGTGCTTTTACTGCTCGTCTGCCATTATCACCATTTTTCATACATTTGCATAAGGGAAGGATGACCAGCGCCATATTTAGAGCTGTATGAACGAGATCTTGTATTAAGTGCTCAATACAGCTAGGCATAAAAGAAGATACAAAAGTAAAATAAATACACAGTACATACAATACTTACCATAAAATACTGACACATCTTTTTCTTTCAATACGCCGGCTGTCTCCCACCCAGGCAGGTGACCCAAAAAAGAAACACTTTCAGCATCATTCACACATAATCACTGTCTTTGCAGAGGTGCCCAGATATGACAGTTCAGATGTCACTGTAAACAGCAAATATCCTAAACCTCTCCTTTAAAGTGCAGGCATTGTACTTCCCACCTCCAGGACTCAAGTCCGGCTAACCAGTTGGAGTTGGCTGAAATTTTGGACACTTTTTGGTTGACTGGACCCTGTGGATGAAGCTCTGTTCTTTTTTCTTTGTAAATATTTTTGTTGATTTGTACAGGATAATCTTTTGGCTTTTGCATGACAACAACGGCTCTTGTTGCATCACCTAAATTATTATATGACCACTTATGTAATTATTTCTTAATTTTAAGACCAATACATGTTTTGTATGACTGTTGAGTACAACATACCTGTTTTGTATGACTGTTGAGTACAACATACCTGTTTTGTATGACTGTTGAGTACAACATACCTGTTTTGTATGACTGTTGAGTACAACATACCTGTTTTGTATGACTGTTGAGTACAACATACCTGTTTTGTATGACTGTTGAGTACAACATACCTGTTTTGCATGGCATATGTTGTTATACTGGCTGTCGTGTGACCTTATATCCATTTGATGCTTGTGTAACACCTGGAGAATATAAGTGGTTGCTGAGCCTTGATGTACCTGCAGCAGAATACAGTTGTAGCACCTCCCCCATGAATGTAATCTGGCTTCAGCTTATAGACATCCTCGCTTTAGACTGATCAAGGCTGAGAGAAAGATTACCTCATTTTTCACCTTCAATAGTATATAATCTCCAGTGAACTGAAAAAGTCATTGCTTGGCAAACTGCCTCCAGAGTAAAGATACCAAGTGTTGCATATGTTAATCTGTTATTTAATTAGGTGTTGTATTATACAACAGTGTCCTTATGTTACCATTGTTGCATGCCTCATCTGTTAAAAAAAAATTTAAACAGCCCTCGAGGGAGGTTCCTTGATGCTGATGAGGGGTTCTTGATTCAAGGAATTGGCCATGATTGCCTTTTATTTCCCATATGACCCCCCTGTGGGTTCAGTGCTTCTTCAGTACATCACATATTTGTCCATGGTGAAGCACTGAACCCGAACCCTTCAGGTTCAAGGCTTCTCCCTCGAGACATCACTTGTATTCATGTTATTTTCTTAAAGGAAGCCAAAATGGTTTTTGGATCAATATTATTTATTGAGGCTGTCAGTTAAATTAAATAATTATCAACTAAATCAATATTTACACCACAAACATCATATAGTACATATTCATATATATATATTAAGAGGCTGAGTTGCAGTCCATACACCAGTGTGCAACTCACCAACATACATCTGACGTGCATTTGCTTTTTGCCAATCAAAAAAAAAAGTTCAAAAACTGTTGAAAGTTTGTAATAAACAAAAGTAACAATTCAAAGGAGTGACATGGTAGATGTGGTCAGGTTGATGACATGGTAGATGTGGTCAGGTTGATGACGTGGTAGATGTGGTCAGGTTGATGACGTGGTAGATGTGGTCAGGTTGATGACATGGTAGATGTGGTCAGGTTGATGACGTGGTAGATGTGGTCAGGTTGATGACGTGGTAGATGTGGTCAGGTTGATGACATCGTAGATGTGGTCAGGTTGATGACATGGTAGATGTGGTCAGGTTGATGCCTTCACTGATGAGATGGTTTGAGCTTCTTCAGTTGTAATACAGAGGAGACACAAGTAGTGGAGTTATTGATATCAGGTGAACAGTCCTTCAGACTTGCAGACCTATAGGTGAACACAGCAAGGCTGAGGGACTGACTACCTCACATCTACATCTCCACTATTTCTGTTGCCACCTTTGTATTTCAACTAAGAAGGCTGCTCAGCAGGTGAAACATCTTGTCAGTAAAGATACCAAACTGCTGCATGTCTTATGTATTTGTCAGTATTGTATGTCATTAATGTCGTGACAGATCTGGTCAAAGAATTCTTGTCTGTGGCACATGGGTGCCAGGCTGCTACTTCTACAACCTCCAGACTCAGAGTTTAAACCACGTCGCTCCTTTGGAAATGTTGCCAGTGTTGAGCACTTGTGGCCCTCGCAGTGAACAAGGACACATCATC
Organism: Cherax destructor; assembly: GCA_009830355.1. NCBI lineage: Eukaryota > Metazoa > Arthropoda > Malacostraca > Decapoda > Parastacidae > Cherax > Cherax destructor. The sequence goes on from WNWK01025126.1 coordinate 9,528, forward strand.
AATGCCTAATCGGTGATCAAAGAAAGACTGGCAAAAGTGTTGGCCACTTATGACTATGGAGCAGCAAGCTTTCACATGGAGTTAATGAGGCCAAGTTCATAAATGATATACAGCAGGTCCCAAACTTACATGTTACATTCCCTGCTTCTCAACATATAATCAAGTTGTATTCCTGGTGTTTGAACTTACAAACTGAATTCCTAATTTTTCAATTTTCAAATATTCCTGGTGTTTCAATTTACCAGGAATAACTCCATTTGTTTGAATGTACAAACAGTATTCCTGGTATTTTAACTTACGTACTAATTATCCACGAATAGTACAAATGATGGTTACATTTCACATACGTTGGGCAGCGCTGTATGACCGTGGTGGGTTTAGCGCTTAGTTCTCATAATAATAATCACACATTGGTACTGTGGCTCAGTAGTTGTAAAGTTTGCATGTAATTTAGGACATCATTACAGCTTACAACTTTCTTGTAACATACATAAGTCAGTGACCTCCTTTATGTACACGCCTTGTATTCATATTAAAATACACACATTGACTTCTGTAATTAAGTCAAGGTCCTACAACATTGTATACAAAATATCATTTATGCACTTGACTGTGACAGAGAAGTCAAGATAACTATCAGTCTTGTTATACGTGAGAGTTTAAAGTCAGTGTTATACACAAAACATCCACAAGACTTGTAAACATTTTTCTGAATGTTTTGTGCATGAAGGAACATATAATGTTCCTATGGTTAATAGCCCTAATGGAAAACAACCTGAACTCGTAGTCACCGCTCGGCAATGGTAAGAAATAACTGAGGTTGAGTGGCACTGACTAAATTTACTCACTCATCCATAGAGCAACAGCTAAGATATACATAACCCATACTGTTGCCCATCCTTCACTATAGCAGTGGGTAGTGTTGTCAGACCACCTACACTCCACTACAATGGCAGTAGTGCCCCAAACTCACTGTATTCACCACCACTCCATCACTGACCAAAAGTTGAAGTATTTTAGACACTAAAGTATCGTGTACAGTACATAACTGCTTCACAATTCTATACCAAGAACCAATAATTAGTGCAACTGTTGTCACTCGCATCAGAATGCACAAAGGTCACTTCAAGTACATTATTTTCAAATGTAAAAATCAAATTGTAATGAGCATTGGTTTACAGTCAGTCCTTCGTGCGCTTTATCCAGTGCACATCAGGAAAGTGTTGGGGCGCCAATGACCAGTCTTGGGTGCACTTTATCCAGCGCACATCTGGAGTGTGTCGAGGTGCCAGCGACCAATCCTGGGTACACTTTCTCCAACGCACATCCACGGAAAGTGAGGGCGCCAACGACCAGTCCTCAGTGACGCTGTATCCAACAAATGGTTGATGGGAGCCTGGCCGGTAGCGATAAGTCTTTGGTACACAGTGTCTGTCATGTGCCTGAGGAGCTCCTCTGTGCCAACGACCAGTTTTCCTAGCACTGTGTTTAACACACGGTCGGGAAGTACCCGAGCGGCGACTACTTCTAATGAATCACACGGCGGAATGTTTATTTGGCAAAAATGCTGCCATGTTGTGCCTGACTCTGACGCCATCTATCACATCAAGGAGGTTCTTGGAGTCCATCGCCAAGACGTGTGCCGCTGCAAGCAACTGCCTGAAATAATGTGAATTATACCTAGATATGAGGAAGTAGGGAGAATTATTATATTGCTGTACAGCCTATACAGGCTACTGCTTGTTTTATTAATAACAGTACCAATCAAACCATACCACGGGTGGGGTTTGAATTCACGGTTAGAGTTGTAAAACTCCAGACCGATGCGTTAGCCAATATTAATAATACTGGGGAAGTTCTAAACCTGTAGGAGTCATACAGCACTTGGGAAATGAGAAGCAATTATCTTTGATCAAAGGCACTGGAGGGAAGAAAGGATTGTTCTTATATTTATAGTGACAAAACACTATATAAGTACATCACCAGGTTGTGAAGACTCAATCCTCTGACTCTGAAGCACCACTATCACAGTCTGGTTATCCTAGGCCAATATACTGAGTCTGGGCTATGTAAAAAAAAAGGAAGAAAATAAGCTAACCTTCAATGATTGTTATATAGAATGTTTTCAGTTTTGTTGGTAGGAAGCATCTGATCAACTGCTGGAGATGAAGCAGCCTGTGAGGCTGTAAGTGTTGCTGAACTATAGAGCAGCCTGTGAGGCTGTAACTGTTGCTGAACTATGAACATACGAACATAAGAAAGGAGGAACACTGCAACAGGCCTACTGGCCCATACTTGGCAGGTCCATGTCAAAACCAACCCACCAACAAAAATATTTGTCCAACCTATCCCCATCGCCATCCAAGCAACAAGCCCCGAACCCCCCCCCCAACCATTGTGCAAGTCTCGTTCAAATCCAATCCCTCTCACTCACAGAACACAGAAATAAAAAACACTGCAGCAAGCCAACTGGTCCACACTAGGCAGGTCCCCCTAAAACCCAAAACCAATCCCAAAAGCAAAAACTCCTACCCAACCCACCTATTCCATCCATGGAATATGCTCTGATAATCAGGGCACTATAAAATAGGGTACTGAAGGAGCTGAAGCACCTGGTCCATCACAAGAGCAAGACGACTATGCCCTCGTCTGCTACACATCCCTTTCCACCTGACATTAGTATATATGCGCCAGCCTCCTTGCCTCTGCTCCACAAACTCCACGACTTCGGTGCTGTTCACACCACTCCAAGGCCGAGGGACTGATTACCTCATCTTTTGTATATAGTTCTACTGTCTTCAAACAATGTCCTAGAATTTGTATTGATAAAGCCACTGGATGGCGAAACGTTTACAATAAAGATACCCAGATGTTGCACATGTGTCTTAATTTCATCTTGTCGGTATTGTATACCATTCTTGTACAGCACCAAAGGAGCTGAAACACCTGGTCCATCACTAGGGCACTGAGGAAGCCGAAGCACATGATCCATCACAGGGCGTTGAAGGAGCTGAAGCACCTGGTCCATCACCAAGGTATTAAAGGAGCTGAAGCACCTGGTCCATCACCAGGGCACTGAATGAGCTTAAGCACCTGGTCCATCACCGGGGCACTGAGAGAGCCAAAGCACCTGGTCCATTACCAGGGCACTGAATGAGCCGAAGTACCTGGTGCATCACCAGGGCACTGAGAGAGCCAAAGCACCTGGTCCATCACCAGGGAACTGAGGGAGCCGAAGTACCTGGTCCATCACCAGGGCATTGAGGGAGCCAAAGCACCATCCCACAGAAATAAGGAACACTGCAGCAAGCCAACTGGTCCACACTAGACAGGTCCCCCTCAAACCCAAAACAAGTCCTACAAACAAAAACTCCTACCCAACCCACCTAATCTATCCATGGAATATGCTTTGATAATCAGGGAACTATAAAAGAGGGTACTAAAAAAGCTGAAGCACCTGGTTCATCACAAGAGCACCAAAGGAGCTGAAGCACCTGGTCCATCACTAGGGCACTGAATGAGCCGAAGCACCTGGTCCATCACTAGGGCACTGAATGAGCCGAAGCACATGATCCATCACCAGGGTGTTAAAGCAGCCTGTGAGGCTGTAACTGTTGCTGAACTATGAAGCAGCCTATGAGGCTGTAACTGTTGCTGAACTATGAAGCAGCCTATGAGGCTGTAACTGTTGCTGAACTATGAAGCAGCCTATGAGGCTGTAACTGTTGCTGAACTATGAAGCAGCCTGTGAGGCTGTAACTGTTGCTAAACTATGAAGCAGCCTGTGAGGCTGTAACTGTTGCTGAACTATGAAGCAGCCTGTGAGGCTGTAACTGTTGTTGAACTATTGTACAAGTATGATGGAGAGGAAAATATTAGAAAGAGATGAAGGAGAGGGGGATATGAGGAAGAGATGAAGGAGAGGGGGATATAAGGAAGAGATGAAGGAGAGGGGAATATAATGAGGAACAAAAGATATGAGGTAAAGAGGAGATATAATGAGGATAGAGATATGATTTAGAAAGGAAATGCATTTGTGTAAACTTAGAATAGAGAAGGTCGCTGTGCCCTTTGGAACAAGTGGTAGACATCTGTAGATAATAATCCCAAGGAAGCACTAAACCTGTAGGGGTTATACAGCATATAGCAAATAAGAGGCAGATAAACTCAATACATAAAAGGGAGAAAAGTTGCACTTTTCTTTGGATGAAGAATGCTTGAGGTCATGGCTGGGGTCCTCCTGGAGGGCCTGAGGTCATGATTGGGGCCCTCCTGGAGGGCCTGAGGTCATGATTGGGGCTCTCCTGGAGGGCCTGAGGTCATGATTGGGGCCCTCCTGGAGGACCTGAGGTCATGACTGGAGTCCTCCTGGAGGTCATGACTGGAGCCCTCCTGGAGGGCCTGAGGTCATGACTGGAGCCCTCCTGGAGGTCCTGAGGTCATGACTGGAGCCCTCCTGGAGGGCCTGAGGTCATAATTGGGACCCTCCTGGAAGGTTGGGGGTGAATCTGGTTATCTTACTTGCGGTACTCCTCATCCAGGGTGGTGTTGCTGTACTTCTGCGCCAGTTTGTAAGCTTGAACCAGGTCGGTCATATCCTTGGATAGCACCTTGTGTGCCAGCTCCACCTGTTAACCCAACAAACTTATATTACCAGCCACAATTTTGAAGCATCTTTTGTGTACATTGATGAGAATTTTTTTTAATAATGACTGTCTTCCAAAGAGGTGAGCTAACCAGAAAAAGAGGAAACATTTTCACCATCATTCCCTCAATTACCGTCTTTGCTAGAAGTGTCCTGACATCACAGCTCATCTGACCCTTTCTACTGCAACCCCCCATCCATCCTTTAGAGTGCAGACACATACAACAATATAGTACAGCGTCTCCTCACTTAACAATGGAGTTGCGTTCTTAAAACCACATCGGTAAACGAATTCGTCGCTAAGTGAGGAGCATACTATAATGGTAGTGGGTTTGTGTCAACCATCTTTGATATTGTTTTAATGTCACCTTTGCACCATTTATAACATTTCTGGTATATTTATAAATGTTTATACAGCAGTGTACTATATATTGTAATAAACAGAATAGAGGAAATCAGCTCTAATATACATTATTTAGGTATGCATACTGGTCAGAGAGTCCGTCGTAAGTCCGAGTCGTCGGTAAACGAGTACATCACTAAGTGAGGAGACTCTGTACACCTTGATATACCTGGCTACAAACACTTCATATTTTGTTTTTGTTTTACCCCACTTGTCATATGCCACCAAGATGAGGTGAAGCCAAATACAACATTCCCACCATATATGATTATTACACTGTAGATAGTTTTGTTCTAGGTAGTAGGTTGGTAGACAGCAACTGTCCAGGGAGGTACTACCGTCCTGCCAAGTGAGTGTAAAACGAAAGCCTGTAATTGTTTTACATGATGGTAGGATTGCTGGTGTCTTTTTTCTGTCTCATAAACATGCAAGATTTCAGGTACATCTTGCTACTTCTACTTACACTTAGATCACACTACACATTCATGTACAAGCATATATATACTCACCCCTCTGGGTTTTCTTCTAATTTTTTACTAGTTCTTGTTCTTATTTCCTCTTATCTCCATGGGGAAGTGGAATAGAATTCTTCCTCCGTAAGCCATGCGTGTCGTAAGAGGCGACTAAAATGTCGGGAGCAAGGGGCTAGTAACCCCTTCTTCTGTATATATTACTAAATGTAAAAGGAGAAACTTTCGTTTTTCCTTTTGGGCCACCCTGCTTCGGTGGGAAACGGCCGACGTGTTGAAAGAAAGAAGAAGAAGAAAAGGAGAAACTTTCGTTTTTCCTTTTGGGCCACCCTGCCTCGGTGGGGGACGGCCGACGTGTTGAAAGAAAGAAGAAGAAAGATAGTTTTGTTCTATAGGATGACATATTAATGGACATACTGTTGAAGTATACACAAAATAACTCTTATGAAAAGATTCTGGGTAACTGGTTAGCCAAATAAGTGCCTGCACTGAAGGAGGGTGGGAATGTTGTTACAAGTGCCTGCACTGAAGGAGGGTGGGAATGTTGTTACAAGTGCCTGCACTGAAGGAGGGTGAGAATGTTGTTACAAGTGCCTGCACTCTGAAGGAGGGTGGGAATGTTGTTACAAGTGCCTGCACTCTGAAGGAGGGTGGGAATGTTGTTACAAGTGCCTGCACTGAAGGAGGGTGGGAATGTTGTTACAAGTGCCTGCACTCTGAAGGAGGGTGGGAATGTTGTTACAAGTGCCTGCACTCTGAAGGAGGGTGGGAATGTTGTCACAAGTGCCTGCACTCTGAAGGAGGGTGGGAATGTTGTTACAAGTGCCTGCACTCTGAAGGAGGGTGGGAAAGTTGTCACAAGTGCCTGCACTCTGAAGGAGGGTGGGAAAGTTGTTACAAGTGCCTGCACTCTGAAGGAGGGTGGGAATGTTGTTACAGTTGAAGGTGACTGGAAAGATGTCAACCAAGTGACTGCTACCTTTACCTCTGATGAGTTCCAAGAGTTTTCTACCCCCAGAGCCCAGCCTTGGACCAGGCTTGTCTGGTGCTTGCCTGATCAACCAGGCTGTTACTGCTGGCCCACATATCAATCACAGCCTGGTTGATCTGCCACTTGGCATTAGTGCTTGTCTGTTTCCCTCTCAAAAACTATTACACTTATTCTAACAGAGTTTCTTATATCTTGAGGTAGTGTGTTAAACACTGGGATCACAGATGTTGATACAGTGTTCTCTTACTGTGCCCACAGTGCCACTATTTTTCACTGAGTTTATTTTACACATTCTCCCATATCTCTAACTCCAGTAAGTTGTTATGGCAGTGGGCAGGTTTTGGATTAGGCCCTCAAGCACCTTCCACATATATATCTCTCCCTCGAGGTACTACCGTCCTGCCAAGTGAGTGTAAAACGAAAGCCTGTAATTGTTTTACATGATGGTAGGATTGTTGGTGTCTTCCTTCTGTCTCATAAACATGCAAGGTTTCAGGTACGTCTTGCTACTTCTACTTACACTTAGGTCACACTACACATGCATGTACAAGCATATATATATACACACCCTTCTGAGTTTTCTTCTATTTTCTTACTAGTTCTTGTTCTTGTTTATTTCCTCTTATGTCATGGGGAAGTGGAATAGAATTCTTCCTCCGTAAGCCATGCGTGTCGTAAGAGGCGACTAAAATGCTGGGAGCAAGGGGCTAGTAACCCCTACTCCTGTATATATTACTAAAGTTCAAGCTAATGTCCCCAAAACCACTAAGACACATTACATTAGTGAAGCAACCCTGAAGGTGGTCTAGGGTGGTGAGAACCAACCTCTCTGTGTGATGCTGGAGGGATGGTGGAGATGAGAGTGTCAACTGTTCCTAGAAGATCTCTTAACTCTAATCCGACCTTCTTGACGTGGTCGAGGTAGTGCTGGGTGTGACCTTCCTTCACGTCGTGCGTAAGCGCCGTTATAGCTTTCACCACGTGAATCGTTGACTCATAAACCTTGTCATTGCTGCGGTCTAGATCGGCGGTTGGAGTCGGTTCAACTTGCTGCAGAGAAAATGTTGACATTAATAAAAACATTTTGGCTGTTACAAAGAAACTTCTCTTACATAATTACAGAGAGACGTAGAGTACAGTCAACCCTCCGTTTTCGTGTATCTCTGTTTTTGTGTGTTTCCGTTTTCGTGCAGTTTTTTCGGGTAATTTTTCCCTCCGTTTTTGGTGATTGGCTCCGTTTTCGTTCATGGTACGGAACCTGTCCAGTGCCCAGCACACATACAAAGCCCGCAAGCCCGCCTCCCACGCACATTCTCAGGCAGTGTAGCATTGTTTCTGGTTGAGTGAACATTATCCTGCGAGTTCATACAAAACATTTCTTAACAATCCATTGTTTTTGGCCCTTGATTATTGTGTGTGACTGCTAAATAAGCCACCACGGGCCCAAAGAAAGTTCCTAGTGTCAGTCCTTTGGTAAAGAAAGTGAGGACCACCATAGAATTAAAGAAATCATAGCAAAGTATCAAAGTGGAGTCGATAAAGGCTATAGCACCAGCCAGCGATAAAGTGTAGCATTAACAGTGTAGCAAGTAAGTTAAGCCATTAATCGATAGAAAAATGACGACACGAAACTTAACTCCTCCATTGTTTGTTTGAGGAATATAGGGACACTGAGACCAGAGCCGCCCTCTGCCAACATCTCCTCCAAGGTAAGTGTAAATATTTCTTATTTATATAAGTGTGAATATTTCTTGTTTATAAATTAAAGTGTATATATTTATTTATAAATTAAAGTGTAAATATTTATTTATAAATTAAAGTGTAAATATTTCTTATTTATAAATTATGTACATTGTGTGAATAGAGGTGGTGGCGGCCTGCTGCTGCCGCCGACCACCACCAGCAGTATATGTACGGCTTATGGTCAGTGGCCCTTTAACCCAACAACAATAACAACACTACTGCCAGTTCTCTCATACATAATGACATATTTTATTCGTTCTAGAATATATATCATGTTTCTATGTTATTAATATTGCTTAGTATGTCATATTAGATGAATTGTGATAGATAAATAAGCCATAGAGCTGATATTAGTGTCAAATTGAAGCATTTTATCCTGCCTCCCAACTCGCCTCCCTCTCTCCTCTCCATCTTCCATACACCAACAAGAGTCGCCAATAAAGGTAAGTGTGATGTTAAATGTTCATTTATACATGTTATTAGTGCTTTATATTTTATTTGTCATTCTTTTCTGTATGTAAATCTATATTTAATCACTAAAAAATTATATTTTGTTAATACTCCTGGGTGTCTGAAACGGATTAATTTAATTTACAATATTTCTTATGGGGAAAATAGCTTCAGTTTTCGTTGATTTCAATTTTAGTCGATCCCTCTGGAATGATTAAGCACGAAAATGGAGGGTTGACTGTACTATAGTTGGTAAGTAATAATGTAAAATGATAGTGGTAATAATGTACACTGATAGTGGTAATAATGTACAATGATAGTGGTAATAATGTACAATGATAGTGGTAATAATGTACAATGATAGAGGTAATAATGTACAATGATAGTGATAATAATGTACACTGATAGAGGTAATAATGTACACTGATAGTGGTAATAATGTACAATGATAGTGGTAATAATGTACAATGATAGTGGTAATAATGTACAATGATAGAGGTAATAATGTACAATGATAGAGGTAATAATGTACAATGATAGTGGTAATAATGTACAAAGATAGAGGTAATAATGTACAATGATAGTGGTAATAATGTACAATGATAGTGGTAATAATGTACAATGAGAGAAGTAATAATGTACACTGATAGAGGTAATAATGTACACTGATAGAGGTAATAATGTACACTGATAGTGGTAATAATGTACACTGATAGTGGTAATAATGTACAATGATAGTGGTAATAATGTACAATGATAGTGGTAATAATGTACAATGATAGAGGTAATAATGTACACTGATAGTGGTAATATTGTACAATGATAGTGGTAATAATGTACAATGATAGAGGTAATAATGTACAATGATAGTGGTAATAATGTACAATGATAGTGGTAATAATGTACAATGATAGAGGTAATAATGTACAATGATAGAGGTAATAATGTACACTGATAGAGGTAATAATGTACAATGATAGTGGTAATAATGTACAATGATAGAGGTAATGTACAATGATAGAGGTAATAATGTACAATGATAGTGGTAATAATGTACACTGATAGAAGTAATAATGGACAATGATAGTGGTAATAATGTACAATGATAGAAGTAATAATGTACACTGACAGTGGTAATAATATACAATGACAGGTGAAGGTAAGTTCATGGTACAACTGCTGGTGAAGGTAAGGTCATGGTACAACTGCTGGTGAAGGTAAGGTCATGGTACAACTGCTGGTGAAGGTAAGGTCATGGTACAACTGCTGGTGAAGGTAAGGTCATGGTACAACTGCTAGTGAAAGTAAGGTCATGGTACACCTGCTGGTGAAGGTAAGGTCATGGTACAACTGCTGGTGAAGGTAAGGTCATGAAACAACTGCTGGTGAAGGTAAGGTCATGGTACAACTGCTGGTGAAGGTACAGTCATGGTACAACTGCTGGTGAAAGTAAGGTCATGGTACAACTGCTGGTGAAAGTAAGGTCATGGTACAACTGCTGGTGAAGGTAAGGTCATGGTACAACTGCTGGTGAAGGTAAGGTCATGGTACAACTGCTGGTGAAGGTAAGGTCATGGTACAACTGCTGGTGAAAGTAAGGTCATGGTACAACTGCTGGTGAAGGTAAGGTCATGGTACAACTGCTGGTGAAGGTAAGGTCATGGTACAACTGCTGGTGAAAGTAAGGTCATGGTACAACTGCTGGTGAAAGTAAGGTCATGGTACAACTGCTGGTGAAGGTAAGGTCATGGTACAACTGCTGGTGAAGGTAAGGTCATGGAACAACTGCTGGTGAAGGTAAGGTCATGGTACAACTGCTGGTGAAGGTAAGGTCATGGTACAACTGCTGAAGGTAAGGTCATGGAACAACTGCTGGTGAAGGTAAGGTCATGGGACAACTGCTGGTGAAGGTAAGGTCATGGTACAACTGCTGGTGAAGGTAAGGTCATGGTACAACTGCTGGTGAAGGTAAGGTCATGGTACAACTGCTGGTGAAGGTAAGGTCATGGTACAACTGCTGGTGAAAGTAAGGTCATGGAACAACTGCTGGTGAAGGTAAGGTCATGGAACAACTGCTGGTGAAAGTAAGGTCATGGAACAACTGCTGGTGAAGGTAAGGTCATGGTACAACTGCTGAAGGTAAGGTCATGGAACAACTGCTAGTGAAGGTAAGGTCATGGAACAACTGCTGGTGAAAGTAAGGTCATGGTACAACTGCTGGTGAAGGTAAGGTCATGGTACAACTGCTGGTGAAGGTAAGCTCATGGTACAACTGCTGGTGAAAGTAAGGTCATGGTACAACTGCTGGTGAAGGTAAGGTCATGGTACAACTGCTGGTGAAGGTAAGGTCATGGTACAACTGCTGGTGAAGGTAAGGTCATGGTACAACTGCTGGTGAAGGTAAGGTCATGGTACAACTGCTGGTGAAGGTAAGGTCATGGTACAACTGCTAGTGAGGGTAAGGTCATGGAACAACTGCTGGTGAAGGTAAGGTCATGGTTCAACTGCTGGTGAAGGTAAGGTCATGGTACAACTGCTGGTGAAGGTAAGGTCATGGTACAACTGCTGAAGGTAAGGTCATGGAACAACTGCTGGTGAAAGTAAGGTCATGGTACAACTGCTGGTGAAAGTAAGGTCATGGTACAACTGCTGGTGAAAGTAAGGTCATGGTACAACTGCTGGTGAAAGTAAGGTCATGGTACAACTGCTGGTGAAGGTAAGGTCATGGTACAACTGCTGGTGAAGGTAAGGTCATGGAACAACTGCTGGTGAAGGTAAGGTCATGGTACAACTGCTGGTGAAGGTAAGGTCATGGTACAACTGCTGGTGAAGGTAAGGTCATGGTACAACTGCTGGTGAAGGTAAGGTCATGGTACAACTGCTGGTGAAAGTAAGGTCATGGAACAACTGCTGGTGAAGGTAAGGTCATGGAACAACTGCTGGTGAAAGTAAGGTCATGGAACAACTGCTGGTGAAGGTAAGGTCATGGTACAACTGCTGAAGGTAAGGTCATGGAACAACTGCTAGTGAAGGTAAGGTCATGGAACAACTGCTGGTGAAAGTAAGGTCATGGTACAACTGCTGGTGAAGGTAAGGTCATGGTACAACTGCTGGTGAAGGTAAGCTCATGGTACAACTGCTGGTGAAAGTAAGGTCATGGTACAACTGCTGGTGAAGGTAAGGTCATGGTACAACTGCTGGTGAAGGTAAGGTCATGGTACAACTGCTGGTGAAGGTAAGGTCATGGTACAACTGCTGGTGAAGGTAAGGTCATGGTACAACTGCTGGTGAAGGTAAGGTCATGGTACAACTGCTAGTGAAGGTAAGGTCATGGAACAACTGCTGGTGAAGGTAAGGTCATGGTTCAACTGCTGGTGAAGGTAAGGTCATGGTACAACTGCTGGTGAAGGTAAGGTCATGGTACAACTGCTGAAGGTAAGGTCATGGAACAACTGCTGGTGAAGGTAAGGTCATGGGACAACTGCTGGTGAAGGTAAGGTCATGGTACAACTGCTGGTGAAAGTAAGGTCATGGAACAACTGCTGGTGAAGGTAAGGTCATGGAACAACTGCTGGTGAAAGTAAGGTCATGGAACAACTGCTGGTGAAGGTAAGGTCATGGTACAACTGCTGGTGAAGGAAAGGTCATGGTACAACTGCTGGTGAAGGAAAGGTCATGGTACAAATGCTGGTGAAGGTAAGGTCATGGTACAACTGCTGGTGAAGGTAAGGTCATGGTACACTGCTGGTGAAAGTAAGGTCATGGAACAACTGCTGGTGAAGGTCATGGTACAACTGCTGGTGAAGGTAAGGTCATGGCACTTAAGAAAATAAGAAAGAAGGAACACTGCAGCAGGCCTACTGGCCCATGCGAGGCAGGTCCAAATCTCCAACGGCTTAAGCCAATGCCCCGACCCAGCCAGGTCAGGTTACATTCACTTAAGGAAGGAACACTGCATCTGACCTAGCACAAGCTAGTCAGGACCAACTCACACCCAACCGCACCCACTCATATAATTGTCTAGCCTACCACCTGGTCAGCCGACCACCTGGTCAGGTCACTTCCACTTGAGTTAGTACAGCTACTGACCTGGTAGTAAAAGCTAGTCAGGTCCAAACTCACACCCATCCACACCCACCCATGTATTTATCTAACCTATTTTTAAAACTACACAACGTCTTAGCATCTATGACGGTACTCGGGAGTTTGTTCCACTCATCCACAACTCTATTACCAAACCAGTGCTTTCCTATATCCTTCCTGAATCTGAACTTTTCCAACTTGAAACCATTGCTGCGAGTCCTGTCTTGGCTGGATATTTTCAGCACGCTATTTACATCCCCTTTATTTATTCCTGTTTTCCATTTATACACCTCAATCATATCCCCCCTAATTCTACGTCTTTCTAGAGAGTGCAGATTCAAGGCCCTCAGTCTATCCTCATAGGGAAGATTTCTGATACATGGGATCAACTTTGTCATCCTCCTTTGTACGTTTTCCAGAGCATTTATATCCATTCTGTAATACAGTGACCAGAACTGTGCAGCATAATCTAAATGAGGCCTAACCAAAGATATATAGAGTTGAAGAACAACCTGAGGACTTCTATTATTTATACTTCTTGATATGAAGCCAAGGATTCTGTTAGCTTTATTGCGAACACTTATGCACTGTTGTCTTGGCTTCAGATTACTACTAACCAGAACTCCTAAATCCTTCTCACAATCACAAGTAATAAGATCTACATTATTCAGCTTATATGTGGCATGGTTATTGTCCTGCCCAACATTTAGAACTTTGCATTTGTTTACATTAAACTGCATCTGCCACTTCTCCGACCACTGCATCAGTCTATTCAAATCATCCTGGAGTGCTCTAATGTCCTCATTTGAATGAATTGGACAGCCTATTTTGGTGTCATCAGCAAATTTACTTATGTTACTATTTATTCCCTCATCTATGTCGTTTATGTAAATTGTAAACAACAGGGGGCCCAAAACTGACCCCTGTGGAACACCGCTTGAGACGCGCCCCCATTCTGATTTCTCTCCATTTATGCAAACTCTCTGCCGTCTATTTGTCAACCATGCCTCTACCCAGGAAAAAATTTCTCCTCCTATTCCGTGTGCCTTAAGTTTTCCCAGTAGCCTCTGATGTGGAACTTTATCGAAAGCCTTACTGAAGTCCATATACACACTATCATATTCATTACCATGATCTACCTCCTCAAACACCTTAGTGAAAAAAGTTAGTAAATTCGTAAGACAGGAACGCCCCTTAGTAAAACCGTGTTGAGATTCATTAATCAATTTATGCTTTTCAAGATGGCTACGAATTGCCTCGGCAATTATTGATTCCATAAATTTATCAACTATGGAGGTAAGGCTTATTGGTCTATAGTTCGAAGCTAAGGACCTGTCACCTGCCTTATAAATAGGTATTACATTTGCCCTTTTCCACTTGTCTGGCACTATGCCAGTTTGTAGTGATATATTGAAAAGATTTGCCAAAGGTTTGCTAAGTTCCTCTTTACATTCCTTTAAAACTCTTGCAATCAGTTCATTGGGGCCTGGGGATTTGTTAGGTTTTAATTTCTCTATTTGTCTGAGGACCATGTCACTAGTTACCCCAATCGAGCATAGTCTATTATCTTCCAGTTCTACATAATTTATTATTTCTGGAATTCCGCTAGTATATCTTCCTGAGTAAAAACTGAGAGGAAGTAAGTATTGAAAATTTCACACATATCCTTATCACTGTCCGTGATCTGTCCTGAGTTACTCTTAAGTGGGCCTATCTTGTCCCTAATCTTACTTCTGTATACCTGAAAGAACCCTTTTGGGTTAGTCTTCGAATCCCTTGCGACCTTACCCTCATAATCCCTTTTTGCCTTTCTTATTCCTTTTTTTATTTCTTACCTCCATAGTTGGTAAATTTATGGAATCAATAATTGCCGAGGCAATTCGTAGCCATCTTGAAAAGCATAAATTGATTAATGAATCTCAACACGGTTTTACTAAGGGGCGTTCCTGTCTTACGAATTTACTAACTTTTTTCACTAAGGTGTTTGAGGAGGTAGTTCATGGTAATGAATATGATATTGTGAATATGGACTTCAGTAAGGCTTTCGATAAAGTTCCACATCAGAGGCTACTGGGAAAACTTGAATGTACAAGAGATTTCCCATTAATTTCATACAGACCATTCCTGATTTTGATTTGCATATGATAATCGTACAAAGCCTCAGTTTATGTGGTTGCAGCAATAAAAATGGTCATACAACTCGGATACGGTAAACTTTTACCTTAACGACGATCTTTGGTTCTTCTGGCACCGAGCCAGAGCCGTTGGAGAGCGGAGTGGGCGATCTCTCTCTGTGGTCTTGTGTTGGCGCCGGTGAAGGCGAGGATGGTGGGTGGTGGGCGCCGGGGGAGTCACTGTCTGAGTCAGACTTGTCAGAGGCGCTCATGGCAAGCGACATGCGCTTTCTCTGTAAAGATGAGAGAAATAATTCACCACAATTCTTTTTTTGGAGTAAAATAAAGGTTGGATGTGAAAAGTGGGTTATAGTAAGTGTTTATGCACCTGGAGAAGAGAGAAGTGTAGAGGAGAGAGAGAGATTTTGGGAAATGTTGAGTGAGTGTGTGGGGAGTTTTGAACCAAGTGAGAGAGTAATTGTGGTTGGGGATCTTAATGCTAAAGTGGGTAAAAATGTTGTGGAGGGAGTAGTAGGTAAATTTGGGGTGCCAGGAGTTAATGTAAATGGGGAACCATTAATTGAGCTATGTGTAGAAAGAGGTTTGGTAATAAGTAATACATATTTTATGAAAAAGAGGATAAATAAATATACAAGGTATGATATAGCATGTAAGGAAAGTAGTTTGTTGGATTATGTATTGGTGGATAAAAGGTTGATGGGTAGGCTTCAGAATGTACATGTTTATAGAGGGGCAATGGATATATCGGATCATTATTTGGTTGTAGCTACAGTTAGGGTAAAAGGTAGATGGGACAAAAAGAAAATGGCAACAGCAAGTAAGAGAGAGATAAAAGTGTATAAACTAAGGGAGGAGGAAGTTAGGGTGAGATATAAGCAACTATTGGCAGAAAGGTGGGCTAGTGCAAGTATTAGTAGTGGGGGATGTTGAAGAGAGTTGGGATAGTTTTAAAAATGCAGTATTAGAATGTGGGGCAGAAGTTTGTGGCTATAGGAGGGTGGGTGCAGGAGGAAAGAGGAGTGAGTGGTGGAATGAAGAAGTAAAGGGTGTGATAAAAGAGAAAAAGGTAGCTTATGAGAGGTTTTTACAAAACAGAAGTGTTAATAGAAGAGCAGAGTATATGGAGAGTAAAAGAAAGGTGAAGAGAGTGGTGAGAGAGTGCAAAAGAAGAGCGGATGAAAGAATGGGAGAGGCTCTGTCAAGAAATTTTGCTGAAAACAAGAACAAATTTTGGAGCGAGATAAAAAAGGTAAGAAAGCCTAGGGAACGAATGGATTTGTCAGTTAAAAACAGAGTAGGGGAGTTAGTAGATGGGGAGCTAGAGGTAAAGTGGACCCCTGAGTTTCGTAAACCCCGGAAATCGTATATTTATGTAAGTATAATATTGTAAGTGCTTGTGGAAAAGTATTTTTGGGGGTCTAAAATAGACTAACCTACGTGACATTTTTCCTTAAGGGAGTAAATTCGTTCGGTAATGGCACTTGAGCAGACTTCAGGAGTGAAGTTTTTACGAAACTCGGGGGTCCACTGTATTAGGTAGATGGCGAGAATATTTTGAGGAACTTTTAAAGGTCGATGAAAAAAGGGAGGCGGTAATTTCATGTACTGGCCAGGGGGGTACAACATCGTTTAGGAGTGAAGAAGAGCAGGATGTGAGTGTGGGGGAGGTGCGTGAGGCATTACGTAGAATGAAAGGGGGTAAAGCAGCTGGAACTGACGGGATCATGACAGAATGTTAAAATCAGGGGATGATATAGTGCTGGAGTGGTTGGTATTTTTGTTTAATAAATGTATGAAAGAGGGGAAGGTACCTAGGGATTGGCAGAGAGCATGTATAGTTCCTTTATATAAAGGGAAGGGGGATAAAAGAGAATGTAAAAATTATAGGGGAATAAGTTTACTGAGTAGGAGCAAAGGGCTAGTAACCCCTTCTCCTGTATATATTACTAAATGTAAAAGGAGAAACTTTCGTTTTTCCTTTTGGGCCACCCTGCCACAGTGGGAAACGGCCGACGTGTTGAAAGAAGAAGAAGTTTACTGAGTATACCAGGTAAAGTGTATGGCAGGGTTATTATTGAAAGAATTAGAGGTAAGACAGAGAGTAGGATTGCAGATGAGCAAGGAGGCTTTAGAGTGGGTAGGGGATGTGTAGATCAAGTGTTTACAGTGAAGCATATATGTGAACAGTATTTAGATAAAGGTAGAGAAGTTTTCATTGCATTTATGGATTTAGAAAAGGCATATGATAGAGTGGATAGGGGAGCAATGTGGCAAATGTTGCAAGTGTATGGAATAGGTAGTAAGTTACTGAAGGCTGTAAAGAGTTTTTATGAGGATAGTGAGGCTCAGGTTAGGATGTGTAGGAGAGAGGGAGATTACTTCCCGGTAAAAGTAGGTCTTAGACAGGGATGTGTAATGTCACCATGGTTGTTTAATATATTTATAGATGGGGTTGTAAAAGAAGTAAATGCTAGGGTGTTGGGGAGAGGGGTGGGATTAAATTATGGGGAATTAAATGCAAAATGGGAGTTGACACAGTTACTTTTTGCTGATGATACTTTGCTTATGGGAGATTCTAAAGAAAAATTGCAAAGGTTAGTGGACTAGTTTGGGAGAGTGTGTAAAAGTAGAAAGTGGGACATGGCCGGTTCATTGAAAGTGAACATAGATAAAAGTAAGGTGATGAGGGTATCAAACGATTTAAATAAAGAAAAATTGGATATCACATTGGAGAGAGGGATTATGGAAGAAGTAAATGTTTTTAGATATTTGGAAGTTGACGTGTCAGCAGATGGGTTTATGAAGGATGAGGTTAACCATAGAATTGATGAAGGAAAAAAGGTGAGTGGTGCGTTGAGGAATCTGTGGAGACAAAAAACAGTTATCCATGGAGGCAAAGAAGGAATGTACGAAAGTATAGTGATACCAACACTCTTATATGGGTGTGAAGCATGGGTTGCAAATGCTGCAGCGAGGAGGAGGCTGGAGGCAGTGGAGATGTCCTGTCTAAGGGCAATGTGTGGTGTAAATATTATGCAGAAAGTTCGGAATGTGGAAATTAGGAGGTGTGGAGTTACTAAAAGTAGTTGTCAGAGGGCTGAAGAGGGGTTGTTGAGGTGGTTTGGTCATTTACAGAGAATGGATCAAAGTAGAATGACTTGGAGAACGTATAAATCTGTAGGGGAAGGAAGGCGGGGTAGGGGTCGTCCTAGAAAAGGTTGGAGGGAGGGGGTAAAGGAGGTTTTGTGGGCGAGGGGCTTGGACTTCCAGCAAGCATGTGTGAGCGTGTTAGATAGGAATGAATGGAGACGAATGGTTTTTGGGAAATGACGATCTGTTGGAGTGTGAGCAGGGTAACATTTTGTGAAGGGATTCAGGGAAACCAGTTAATTGATTTAGTTGGACTTGAGTCCTGGAAATGGGAAGTACAATGCCTGCACTTTAAAGGAGGGGTCTGGGATAGTGACAGCTGGGAGGGACTTTTCTCAGCTGTAGTATCTGAGCGCCTCTGCAAAGACAGTGATTATGTATGAGTGTGGTGAAAGTGTTGAATGATGATGAAAGTATTTTCTTTTTGGGGATTTTCTTTCTTTTTGGGTCACCCTGCCTCGGTGGGAGACGGCCGACTTGTTGAAAAAAAAAAAAAATTCTTTTTCATCCAAGGTAGTAGGCTGGTAGACAGCAACCACCCAGAGAGGTACTACTGTCCTGTGGTAGTAGGCTGGTAGACAGCAACCACCAAGGGAGGTACTACCATCCTGTAGTCGTAAATTGGTAGACAGTAACCACCCAGGGAGGTACGTACTACCATCCTGTAGTAGTAGGTTGGTAGACAGCAACCACCCAGGGAGGTACTACCATCCTATGATAGTAGGTTGGTAGACAGTAACCACCCAGGGAGGTACTACCATCCTGTGGTAGTAGGTTGGTAGACAGCAACCACCCAGGGAGGTACTACCATCCTATGGTAGTAGGTTGGTAAACAGCAACTGCCAAAGGAGGTACAGGTCGGCCATCACTAATCCAGCAATCAGTTATCCGGTTCCATCAGTAATCCGGCACTAATTTCGGCTAGCATAATTTCATATTTAATCATTATACTGACTCAAATTTCATCATCATTATACTGACTCAGAAATTGTGCAGATGGTTGTAAATCCACAGCAGTAAGCGAATGGAGGGAAAGCAAATGATGAAAATGAGGAAAATGTGGAGAAAGTCCTATTTATAGGGTTTAAATTTAAATGTATTCTAACCTAACCACTTGTAATTTGCACTCACTAATCCCACACTACAACCCCCAAAGATGCCGGTTAGTGATAAAACCCGTACTACAGTCCTGCTAAGTGAGGGAAGCAGAAAAACCCAATTTTTTTTCACATTGGTAGGATTGTTTGGGATTTTTTCCCTTTTCATAAACATGGA
>WNWK01025127.1:0-28870 GCA_009830355.1 Cherax destructor
GGAAACTAATAAAATGTAAAAAAAAAAAAATTGTCATTCTCCAACCAGCTCCCGTACTGGTCAGTTGTCTGGAGCCCGACACCTGGTGGCGGAGCTGGGAGTTTTTATATTTTCAACAAAATGGCAACTGGGATTCGGCGACGCATAAATACAGTCTGTATTGAAGTCATCCGAGGTGCAGTTTATCCAGCGAATGCAGCGATTGTGCTACCAGCTATACTTAAAGATACTTATGGCGTTGAGACTGAGGACCTGTGTTACAGCCAACTACCTAACAAGGCTGTTAGGTAGTTTACCTGCCGGCCAGCGGTCACTGGTGACGTCATCAAACGTGATGTTGGACTGCCGAGCCGGCTGGACCGACAGTGTCAACCAGTCTCTCCCATGGAGAGTGTCAACCAGTCTCTCCCATGGAGAGTGTCAACCAGACTCTCCCACTGGAGAGTGTAACCAGACTCTCCACATACACCTTGGAGAGTGTACCTAGACTCTCCCCTGCACTTGGAGAGTGTACCTAGACTCTCCCTGCACTTGGAGAGTGTACCTAGACTCTCCCCTGCATTTGGAGAGTGTACTATACCTTGGGGAGTGTACGTGTCCTGGGATAGAGACAGCAGCGACAATGTAGTACCTGAAACTGTACCTGAAACTGTACCCGGAGTTGTGAAACTGTACCTGAAATTGTATCTGTTTGTAGTGTCACTGAGTTGTAGTGTCACTGAGTTGTAGTGTCACTGAGTTGTAGTGTCACTGAGTTGTAGTGTCACTGAGTTGTAGTGTCACTGAGTTGTAGTGTCACTGAGTTGTAGTGTCACTGAGTTGTAGTGTCACTGAGTTGTAGTGTCACTGAGTTGTAGTGTCACTGAGTTGTAGTGTCACTGAGTTGTAGTGTCATTGAGTTGTAGTGTCACTGAGTGTAGTGTCACTGGTAATGTTACCCGGAGTGTCAGGTATTTAGTGGTGTATTCAGAGGGTTTGTGACGGTGGCACGACACAGGCTGAGTTGTGTATTTGGTGTGTGTCAAGACGCGGTGCACAGGCTTTACTAGAGATTGAGTTCATGATACAGTGGTGTGCCATGTGGAACAGAAAAGGTGTCGTGTGACACAGTGAAGGTGTCTTATGGCACAGGGAGAACGGGTGTCGTGGAACCCCATAGGTGTGCCATAAGACAGAGATAGTAAGTAAGTAAGTAAGTAAGTTTATTCAGGTATACACAAATACATTTACATACATTATCATACATAGCAGCATATGTGTAGAGAACCTAGGATAACCCAAAAAAGTCAGACAGAGTGACTTATTTCCATTGGGGTCCTTTTTATACCTTAATTTTTACATTGTAGGATATATATGTCATTATATTATAAAGGATATATGTATACTAGGAATAAGGTAAAAGAGTTATTTACATATACATGTGTGTTAGCTAAAAAATAAAAATCATTCTCCTCCTTTCTGTCGCTACATTCATTAGGTACCTTTTGGTTCTCTTCTTGAACTGGCTCATGCTGTGACTGGCTTTGACATGTGCAGGCAGTCTGTTCCATTCCTTTATTGCTGTACAATAAAAGGTGTTTGAAGCCTGGCCACTGACTATGGGTACTACAAAGTTGTGCTCTCTCCCCCTAGTACTATGACTGCTTTGATTCCCAGCCTTGACAAAATTGGCAGCAAGATATTCTGGACACTGTGAGCAATTTTATAAACTTGATTTAATTTAAGTTGTTTTACTCTGTCTTCAATATTCAGCATATCCAATTGTTGTAATTCATCCTGGCCTACATGTTCTCTTGGTCCCAGGTCCAGGATGAATCTTACCATTTTGTTCTGGGTGATTTGCAGTTTATCTTTCAGTTTTTTTGTCAAGGCAGAGTACCATGAAGAGCAAGCATAGTCCATATGACAGTGTATAAGGGCTAGACATAGGGTCCTGTGAGCCTCAGTAGGTAGACACTGTGCTTGTCTGTAGAGGAACTTCAGTCTGGCATTCGCTTTCTTTACTACACTGTTCCCTATCAATTCTCCTGACATGTATGGGTCAAAGGGGATTCCCAGATATTTTACTAAGGAAACTGAAGTGATGGATTCCCCATTACACCGGACATTAAAATTATTTACCCTGCTCAGTTTATATTTCGTGCCAAAGAGTATGGCTTCTGTTTTCCCGAGGTGTAACGATAGTTTGTTGTCTACTAACCATTTGCTGCAGGACTCCAGTTCCAGTGTTAATACATTAGCTATATCTTGTGGGTCTTTACCTGACACTAACAGAGCACTGTCATCCGCATACAGTAGGAGTTTGCACTTGACACTGATGGGCATATCATTTACATAACACAGGAATAATAAAGGACCCAGAATACTACCTTGGGGAACTCCACATGCTATCGGCAGTGGCTCTGATTCCGTTTTGTTGATTTTGACAATTTGTTTCCTGTTGCTAAGATAGGACTTAAACCAGTCTGTGGAACCTATGCCGATAGCTTGAAGTTTCTTACATAATATATTGTGGTTGACAGTATCGAAGGCCTTTTGCAAGTCTAAAGTTACCATTCCTATGAGGTTCCCTATAGACATTTCAGTTCTCATGTAATCCATCAGATTAATTAGGGAGGTGTCGGTTGAGTAAGATCTCCTAACGCCTGATTGGTAACTATGAAGAATGTTGTTGTCACTAAGATATTTAACTACTTGACAGTACACCGCCCTCTCTAGAATTTTGGATATTACACTGAGTATACTAACAGGCCTATAGTTGCTGACATCAGACCAACTATTTTTCTTGAAGATAGGAGTAACTCTGGCCTCCTTGAACCCATCGGATTCACGCTTGAAAGAAAAAGATGCTTTCTTGTATCAATAGGCAATTACCCAATTTTGCCCACGAAATAGAATACCTCCCTCGCATCTCCTACTCCAGTCACATTTAATGCCAAGTAGTGACTTTCTATACTCTTACTCCTCTATCTAACTCTTATACACAAATGGACGTCTCACAAATGGTGTAGGAATCCTCAGTAAGTTGGATACCTACACCACTTGCCTCCAAAGAAACTTGACGTCATAACAGTGTAGGTCGAAGAAATACAGCTGGAAGTGGACATTGATAAGCTCTCATTCAACTGGAATTCAGCAGGACCCTCATCCAAATCTAAATGCACATACACACAGTACAACTGCCGTCCTACAATATTACGAACACAGCTGCTGCTAAAATACCTGTTGTACCTAACCGTAAAGATTGAATTCCTGCGAGGAAGCAATCATTGTATCAATCCAGAAGAGTTAAGGACAAAAGCATACACAAGAGGATGTTCTGAGTACCAGAATATTTCCAAAGTTTTTAATTCATATGTATTCTTTATTCACTGAAAATAGCAGATACATTTACACTAATAAAGAACAAGAATGAGCACGTTCATTGGTTATAGCCTATTATCTCATAAGAGACTATTACAAACACAGGTGTAGATATGGCCTGCACACCTTGCCTTAATGGCATTACCACTTGAGAACAAGCAAAAGACAGAAGAGATTAACTGAATTATATTTTCTTCACCAAAACAAACTGGTATTTAGTGTATTATAGGCTATGTACAGTATTTACACAATATACAAGGTGATCAATGAGGCAAATTCAATGATAAGACACGGTGAACCGTGAGCGACAACAGTGAAGACAAGTCTGCAAAAATTGTTTCAGGAGTGTACCATATCGCTTCACAGATTTGGCGGACTTCCTTGTGATTGGCTGGATGAACCGAGGTACTGGTATAACGACGGGGGCCCTTCGATCACTAAACCCTTAGCACCTGGTTCGCTGGTCGGGAGGCATGCCTTTACGGGTGTGTGACATACGCCGAATACAATGTAACATACTCCTAGCATGCCACAGATCTCCAGTATGTGTTATCGGCCTACAGGGAATGAGAGACTGACCTTCGGATCTGGGTGTTGGTATTAAGTCAACTAGTTGGGAGATAAATCCTAGTTATAAACAGCCCTTGTTGGTTGATGTTTATAACTGATAGTTATCCTTAGTACATGCGATGGCCCAGACGATGAATTAACAGGCTTTTAGCTGATGTGGATGGAATACAGGATGTCTGGGCGTGTTGTACACCCAGTGAAAATGGCATACTCGGTGCACGCCACATGCAACGCCATCAGCATCCCACCCTGCCTCATGATCCTGTCCCTCATTCTGTTAACGTTTTACCACATACTACCTCCTACACTTACAACTAACATGCGTACTACTCATATCACACAAAATCCTTTCACTACTATACCTCTACAACCTCATGTCTACAAACCACTGCAGTCCATAACCACCTCTTGCTTACCTCTATAGCTAGAATATTAGTAGATAATATTGTTGGTTTTCCAGTTTTCCCCTGTATGCATTTATCTAGAAGAACCTGAACTGCGTAATGCAATTGTATTTCCTGTCTCTGATTATGTTCTTTTACATTCATTAGAGGGTCTAATGAATAAAAAGGAATGTTGCAAATATTGGAAATGTTGTCAGCATTTCCAAATTTTCATTCGTACTTTACCGTACTGCAGTCTCTGTGCTTTGAAAAAATAGTAGATGAACTGATAATTGTGTCTCTTCCCATTCCTTCCCTTGTCTTTATCTCATTTTTTTTAAACAGAAGGAAGCACTAATGTCGTAGAGTCATATAACACCTGGGGAATGGTATTAAGGAAGGATAAGTCCACTTTCAAGGACCATGAGCCTCTCACCAGCATCAAGGTACCTCCGAGGGGTTTTATCTCATATCAACATTACTTTGACAAGCTGTAGCTGATGTTCCTTCAAAGCTATTATCAAATATACTCCCAGAATCATAACACGCTAGTAAACAACTCACGGTGGGCCAGTCTTAAAACTCGCAGAAGAGTGCGTTCACCAGTGCCAGCCTAATTAGGTTCATCCATCTTCATATATTTCTATATATTAGGAAGGTTTGCATGGGTCCCACTGTGTCCACACTGCAGGTTATTACAGACAAAGCTGACACCAACATGACTGGCCAGTTGTACCTCAAGTCCCTTCAAAGCCATCATGAAATGACTTGGGAAACTGTAATAACATGATCGTAAACGGTTCACAGAACGGATTGGAGATCAAAGTCAATGTGATCTAGTCCTGTAGCTACCACGCCAGTGTATAAGCCACTGTACAATGCCGGCCTAGTATGATTTATCCAATAAAGCTCTGAGGGAACGTGAGCTAGAGCTTGCTACAACCATGCAGTCACAGTAGGGCCTATGCTAAGCTTTTTAGAGTATAAAAATATACCTAGTTGGATGAATTATATTAGACCCGAATGGTACATTGATTAGCGGTATCCAGAGTCGCCCAATACCCTTTAGTACTCTTTAGATTCATTCCTCTTCCAACCTTTATAGGCCAGTAGGCCTCAATGCTTTGTTTTTATTCCTTTGTTGATATATTTCCACTGCATTAATATAATTTCCCTGCCTGGATATCAAAACTGAGGCATATAATCTCGTTGAGACCTTACTTATGATACATAGGAGTGTAGTATAATCTCTGGACTCCTGTTGCTAATTTTGACTGATATAAATCCAAGTAGTCTGTTAGTATCATTATGAATGTTTAAACACTGCAGTCCTACTTTTTGTATTCGTTGTTATAAGAAGGGAAATGAGCGCTGAAAACTAGGCCTAAAACACTTTAAGTCAAGTCCTTCCGTTCTGTGACTTTGGTCACTTTAAATACACGAGGAATAATGAAAGAATCTAGGCTATATATAATGGCCAGAGAGATAAATTATTATTATTATTATTATAATCATGGGGAGCGCTAAATCCATAGGATTATACAGCGCCTGTGGGGGGGGGATGGAAGGCATTCACCCTCAATTCAGGGAACTGGAGCACAGATCCAATTCCCTAGATCAAGAGCCCCTTATAGCGTCAAGGAACCTCCCTTGAGGGGCCAGAGAGAAAGAGATATTCTGTACGAAGGAAAAATATGCTCACACCTTGAGTATGCTGCACTTTCATGCATTGTTTGGACCCGGCATGGCCAGATCTATCATTTCAACAGAGCCTTCAACATCGGAGGGATGTGGGTGGCCTTACTGTTATGTACAAGGTTAATGTTGTCTCCACTCCGCGGACGATGAGAAGAGAGCTTCTACACAACAAGACGGGCAGCAAACAACTACACGCTGGCTGTGCCCTTCTCAAGAACTTCACTTCATCTGCGATCATTTATTCCCAGGATTACTCTAGTCTGGAACATATTCGTACAGCATAATGACATCAGTGATATAAAATCTGTTGACCAAATGAATTCGCTGAACCACAGATGGCTCTAGCTTTATCCTGTTCCATGTCTGTAAGTCTCACAATAATACAAAGACTTTAAAATGAACTGATGTAGGTAACAGCTCTTAACTCGTAAATAAAGGTAGGAAGCCTTAACCTGACCTATTAAAACCCTTGAGTACAGAGCGAGAGAGAGAGAGAGAGAGAGAGAGAGAGAGAGAGAGAGAGAGAGAGAGAGAGAGAGAGAGAGAGAGAGAGAGAGAGAGAGAGAGAGAGAGAGGGAGAGAAAGAAAGGGAGGGAGGGAGGGAGGGAGGGAGGGATGGGGTTATAGATGGGTGCATGGGTCGGAAGTAGAGGAGTTTACCTTTACAGTAAATCATGGGCCAGGGGCGTAGGCCGCCAACTCGGCCCCCAGGCACACTGTCGGGCCCATTCTTCTTCCTACGACTCACCTCTGACATAAACGCCCCTCGTACGAAATCCCTCTAGGAAAAAAAGTCTTAAGTAAAAGTGCAAAATTTTACTGAAAACCTTTAATTAGGCTGCGTAGGTTATGGAAGAATAGGATTTATAAGGAGATTTGTCCAAGGGGATTTTGTCCCAGGATGTTTGTGAATGGGTATAGGAAAATAATTTCGGAATATTGTGGACAAGCGGAACAAACTGACAAGTCATATCAAAGATAACAGGTTGGGTAGTTTTAAAAAACAGGTTGGATTGATATTGGTTGGGATTCAGAAGGATTTGCCACAGGCCTACTGTGGCAGGACTTCTGCTTCATATTCTCATGGAGAACAAGTATTATATTAAGAATTCATTGGCTGTTAAACGATATCCTCTTCAGTGTATATTTTTTGAGTCACCAGCAAATATATTCATGTTACTTATACTAATAATGTCATGTTGACGTTTATCACAGGAAACGCTTCGCCAAGCTTGGATTTCTCATTACTAATTCGGAGAGTAACTAACAAACTCTCAGGGAAAGAAAGACTTGAGAAGTAGAGAAAGGTAAAGAATAAGCATTCTTAGAAACAGATGTGTAAAAAGACATTGATGTAAAGTTTAGAACATTTCTAAAAGGAAACATTGGATCAACCCTTAGACCAATCATGGCCAATTTATATAGGAAGGACCTGAATTAAGACGGATCAAAGAATGATTTTTGTACTCCCGTATTTGTAGTTGCAGGGGTGGAGTCATAGCTCCTGGCCCCGCCTCTTTACTGGTCCCTACTCGGTCACTCTTCCTTTTCCATGAGCTTTATCATACTTCTTAAAACTATTTATGGATCCTGCCTCCACAACATCACTTCCCAGAGTATTCCATTTCCTGACAACTCTGTGACTGAAGAAATACTTCCTAACATCCCTGTGATTCATCTGAATGTGTGTACTCACCTATTTGTGCTTGCGTGGGTCGATTCATAGCTCCTGGCCTCCTGTGTGTGTGTGAGTACTCACTTAGTTGTGGTTGCAGAGGTCGAGTCATAGCTCAATACCCCGCCTGTTCACTGGCCGCTACTGGGTCACTCCCTGCACCATGAGCTTTATCATACATCTTCTTGTTTGTGTGTGTTAGTTACCATTTTGTCCTAGGCACATGTCGATTAGACACTAGGCCTGTTGTATATTGTATGTGTGTGTGTGTAAGGAAACACTTCGAAATGTTTCCGCCCCGCCGGGAACCGAACCCGGGCCCTCCGTGCGTGAAGCGAGAGCTTTAGCCATCAGGCCACCGGGGGCGTGTGTGTGTGTGTGTGTGTGTGTGTGTTTACTCACCTAGTTATGGTTGCAGGGGTCGATTCATAGCTCCTGATCCCGCCTCTTCACTGGCCGCTACTGGGTCATTCTCCCTGCGCCATGAGCTTTATCATACCTTTTCTTAAAGCTATGTATGGAACCTGCCTCCACTACATCGCTTCCTAAACTATTCCACTTCCCGACCACTCTGTGACTGAAGAAATACTTCCTAACATCTCTGTGATTCATCTGAGTCTTCAACTTCCAACTGTGTCCTCTTGTTGCTGTGTCCCATCTCTGGAACATTCTGTCTTTGTCCACCTTGTCAATTCCTCTCAGTATCTTATATGTCGTTATCATGTACCCCCTATCTCTCCTGTCCTCCAGTGTTGTCAGGTCGATTTCCCTTAATCTCTCCTCGTAGGACATACCCCTTAGCTCCGGGACTAGTCTTGTTGCAAACCTTTGCACTTTATCTACCTTCTTTACGTGCTTGGCTAGGTGTGGGTTCCAAACTGGTGCTGCATACTCCAGTATGGGCCTAACGTACACAGTGTACAGGGTTCTGAACGATTCTTTATTAATATGTCGGAATGCTGTTCTTAGGTTTGGTAGGCGCCCGTATGCTGCAGCAGTTATTTGGTTGAAGTGCGCCTCAGGAGATGTGCCTGGTGTTATACTCACTCCGAGATCTTTTTCCTTGATTGAGATTTGTAGTCTCTGGCCCCCTAGACTGTACTCCGTCTGTGGTCTTCCCCAATCCTTATGACTTTGCACTTGGTGGGATTGAACTCCACGAGCCAGTTGCTGGACCAGGCCTGCAGCCTGTCCAGATCCCTTTGTAGTTCTGCCTGGTCCTTGTCCGATTGAATTCTTCTCATCAACTTCACATCATCTGCAAACAGGGACACTTCGGAGTCTATTCCTTCTGTCATGTCGTTCACAAATACCAGAAACAGCACCGGTCCTAGGACTGACCCCTGTGGAATCCCACTCGTCACCGGCGCCCACTCTGACACCTCGCCACGTACCATGACTCGCTGCTGTCTTCCTGACAGGTATTCCCTGATCCAGTGTAGTGCCTTCCCTGTTATCTCTGCCTGGTCCTCCAGCTTCTGCACTAATCTCTTGTGTGAAACTGTGTCAAACGCCTTCTTACAGTCCAAGAATATGCAACCTACCCACCCCTCTCTCTCTGTTGTCTTACTGGTGTCACCCTGTCGTAGAACTCCAGTAGGTTTGGGACACAGGATTTCCCGTCCCTGAAATCGTGTTTGCTGTCATTGATAAGCTGGTCTGTAGTTTAGTGCTACGTTCCTGTCTCTTTTTTTAAAGATTGGAACTACATTTGCTGGCTTCCATACCTCAGGTAGTTGCCCTGTTTCGATAGATGTGTTGAAGATTGTTGTTAGGGGTACACATAGCTCCTCTGCTCCCTCTTTCAGGACCCATG
This sequence comes from Cherax destructor, assembly GCA_009830355.1. Lineage (NCBI taxonomy): Eukaryota > Metazoa > Arthropoda > Malacostraca > Decapoda > Parastacidae > Cherax > Cherax destructor. Next base: position 9,506 of record WNWK01025127.1, read on the forward strand.
GAGAGATGTTATCCAGCCCCATCGCCTTTGAGGGATCTAGCTCGCTTAGTAGCCTCTTCACTTCCTCCTCAGTTGTGTGTATTGTGTCCAGCACCTGATGGTGTACCGTACCTCTTCGCCTTTCTGGAGGCCCTTCTCTCTCCTCTGTGAACACCTCTTTGAATCTCATGTTGAGCTCCTCCCACACTTCGCTGTCATTTCTTGTGACCTCCCCTCGTTCCTTCCTCAGCCTGATCACCTGGTCCTTGACTGTTGTTCTCCTCCTGATGTGGCTGTACAGCAGCTTTGGGTCAGATTTGACTTTCGCTGCTATGTCATTCTCGTACTGTCTTTGGGCTTCCCCTCTTACCTGTGCATATTCATTTCTGGCTCTACTACTGCTCTCCTTATTCTCCTGGGTCCTTTGCCTTCTGTACCTCTTCCTTCCATGGCACACTTGGTTTTGGCTTCCCTGCACCTTTGGGTGAACCATTGGCTCATCCTGGCTTTTTCGCTTCTCCTGTTACCCTTGGGTATAAACCTCTCCTCAACTTCCTTGCAAATTTTTGTCATATATTCCATCATCTCGTTTACTGACTTCCCTGCCAGCTCTCTGTCCCACTGAACTCCGTGCAGGAAGTTCCTCGTGCTGACGTAGTCACCTTTCTTGTAGTTTGGCTTCATTCGTGCAGCCCTTCCTGCTTCCCCCTCCACTTGTAACTCTACTATGTATTCGACGCTTAGAACCATATGATCACTGGCCCCAAGGGGGCTTTCATGTGTGATGTCCTCAATATCTTTCCCTACTCAGGGTGAATATTATGTCCAGTCTCGCTGGTTCGTCCTCTCTTCTCTCTCTGGTAGTGTCCCTTACGTGTTGGTACATGAGATTTTCCAGTACCACCTCCAGCATCTTAGCCCTTCACGTTTCTTGGCCTCCATGTTGCTCTAAGTTCTCCTAATCGATTTCCTTATGGTTGAAGTCACCCATAATCAGTAGCTTCGTCCTGCTCGCACGAGCCCTTCTGGCCACTTCTGCCAGTGGGTCAATCATCGTTCTGTTACTTTCATCATACTCTTGCCTTGGCCTCCTGCTGTTCTGTGGTGGGTTATACATCACTGCAATTACCACCTTGGGACCTCCAGACTGTAGCATTCCTACTATGTAATCCCCAGCTTCTCCTCTGTCTCCTCTCTCCAGCTCGTGAAAATCCCATCGGTTTTTGATCAGCAGTGCCACTCCTCCACCCCCTCTGTTCCCTCTGTCTTTCCTCAGTATCTGGTATCCAATTGGAAAAATGGCATCTGCGTGTGTGTGTGTGTGTGTGTGCGTGCGCGCGTGTGTGTGTGTGTGTATGTGTGTGTGTGTATGTGTGTGTGTGTATGTGTGTGTGTGTGTGTATGTGTGTGTGTGTATGTGTATAAAGGGGAAAAAATGAGAGAGAATGGGAGAGAAAAACAGTGTGTGTACAGTAGAGTGGCTGTGTGTGCCGCCCGCGGCTCAACACAGAAAACGTCTTAACTCAGGTACTCCTGTGTGGGCTTCCCTCTGCTGGAGATCGCTAACTCAAAGCGCACATTAAAAAAACAAGCTTCCATCTTCTGTCACTCTCACTCTCTCTCTCTGCATATTTCCCTCGTTTTCAGACAAGGTTTTGTGACTATAAAACTGCATATATCAGAGGAATATTTTAAAGATAATTATCGTGGCACATATTGGCAAAGTGTAGAAAGAATACTTTAAACGAAGTGCTACTTTAAATGTAGTGTTACTATTAACTAGTAGTGCTACTGGTAGTAGCACTACTAGTTAATAGTAGTAGTACTATTTTTGAGTTATTATTATGTGAGTAAATTACCTGCATGAGATTTACAGGGTATTACCTGAATTATTACAGACAAGTAATTTGGGTGAGATAAGTCGGACTTAAGTCAAAGAAGGTAGCTGAACTGTAATTCCCTCGATGCCCACTCCTTATCACTCTCACAAAAAGCTAGACCTGACATAAAATTAATAATTACAATATTAAACATTACTGCCAATAATGATAAATTATAAAATAATGTGGACTGTATATGATTAGGCATGCTGGGTACAAAAAGAAATTGGTATTAACGCTTAATGCTGATGGAACACACCCTAACCATACCCTAGCAGCTAGAATTTACGATGACCAAGACAAAAGCTACTGTACATTATGGGTAAGCATCACTTAGCTGAGGTGTGCTCCTGGGAGAATTGGTGTCCTCTATTTGTTCGTCCAGGTTCCCGAATTGTAAGGGTTTTCCACATTATTTATCCCAATTCTTCAGCAGGAACGTGTCAGCAATGTCTAAATTACGGATTGAGGCCGATATACGCCAATTGACCACCGAGAACGCTTGATTACATTGCACAATTCAGTCCAGTGTTTAACATTAAATTCAATATGGCGTCTCTTCGGCGTCACTCCCCGGCTCTTCTACACCCCCCCCTCCCTCGAAATTTCTCGTAGGGTTCAAATAGCATCAGATTTTAATACACAATTGTATTATTCATTTATATGTTCTACATTTAGGAAATTATGTAAAAAAAAATCCACACAACTACTAGTAACATTAGTAATAGTCAACTGAGGTGGATAAAGACAAAGCATTAGACAATGAAACAGTAAGATGAAGAATAGTTTCCAAATTTTAGCCATGTTAAGTTCATTCAGTGTAGTTGTTAGTGTATCACTGCTACTGTACCTTGGGTGCTCTTAATAAAGTTATATTACTATTAATGTAATCATTAAATTCACCATATTCAGTTGTTCTACATGTTCAGAATTTCAACATTTCTTAAACCTAAGTACCACTCCATCTCTGTTTTTTTTTTCTTTTTGTAGTATATGATATTTATTAACCTAAGATCTCTGGTGACTGAGTTTCCAGTATTATGTTTCTTGTAAGTACTTACCAGCTTTTGCACATTTGTATCCAGTATGCAGCACTCTAAGACTGCTATCAACTACATTACTTTTTCAGTGGTGGGTCATGTTGGAACTCCAGGAATCACTGAGGAGTGTTGTGACTGAGTGGGAGAAAGAAAACAGGAAATGCACATGCATATTGGGGCCGAAGTGGGAATGGTGGGAAGTGAGCAGGAAATGAAGAAGCAACAATGGATGTGGAAGAAGACTTAGTAAAGAGAGGGCACAGGGAAAGTGGCACTGTGTGTGTGTGTTTATTAATTCCCTAAACCTTAAACACAATGTGTGTATATATATATATATATATATATATATATATATATATATATATATATATATATATATATATATATATATATATATATATATATATATAGGAGGTACCACCTCTAGAACTTTACTGGGGACCCTCATCCTCAGAGAAGACAATAAACGTACCTCAGGGAAAACTTGAGGTTCTCCCCGGAGCTGTTAGAATATTTTCTTCTCCTACCACTCCCTATATATATATATATATATATATATATATATATATATATATATATATATATATATATATATATATATATATATATATATATATATTATATATGTGCATTATTAATAGACAGAATACATTGACAGAAAACACAAACATGAACATGAATACATTGGTAGAATATATCAAACATTATGAATCTCCTCCAGCTCCTGCAAAGCCAGACATCTAGTGAAGATATCTCCAGAGAATACTAGGTCAACTTATTGATACCACTCTAGCAACGTAAGTTCGTCAGAGAGCATTCTAGTCCAGTTATCCTACAAAAGTATATGGCTTCTCAGCAGCGCTTTGGGTTTACAACTTGAAAAATACAAACTAACTAAAAAAAAGTTGAGATATTTAATAACAAAAGTGTCTAGGTGGTAATAATTATAATTAATATAGTTTGAATAATTAATGAGAAAAGCTCATACACAACTCTAAGGGTATAACTTGGTATACTTATATATCATAGTTATTCGGTACATATAATCATACGGTGCTTAGGGCACATTTAATAATATACTGTACTACTCTTAATAAGTACGTCTGGTACACTGCTATGATGAGATGTACTCAAGTATAAGAGTAATGATATGTGTGTGTGTGTGTATGTGCTCAATATGTGCTCAGATTGATTCAGCTTAGAATGTGACTAACAACAAGTCCCTAAATAATCTAACTTCTGCGCCATTGAAGCAAACGGATTGCTTGAATAATATACTGACCCATTCCGAAGCAGCAGGGCAGAACAGCGTCAGGTAAGGAATCAAGGAGACCAAAAACGATCATAACAGTGGACATTCAACAGAGCCTACACAAAAGACATATAACTCCGAAATTACTGAAGCTGAGATAAAAAAATCCAGTTTCCCGACTACAACAGTGTGTAGATGCCAGAACAAATGGAGGTTGAGAGTTGAACTAGGGACCAGAGATAGAAAATTATTATAAACATGATCTGGGTGATAACTACTTCCAACTTTTTGGTTGGTTAAAAACTTAACCCCCCCCCCCCGCTACTCTGGAGCATGGTTAAAATTAGTAAAATCTGTTTCCTCAACATATGCCTTAAGGTCAGGAGGTACACTGTTCAAAAGTTCCTATAGTAATTAAAGTCATTACACCTTCATAACCACCTACAACATCCTTGGAGCGACACAATTTCAACAGCAGTGACATCTTCTTTCCATACCCACCAAGGATTCTCCTTCCTGAATCTTTAAATCTCTAAACTTCTGCCTATACATCTCTGGCAATATCTGATAAGCCAATAACACAACATCTTTCATCTTCTCATAATCTGAAAATTCATGCTCCTCTAGAGCGCTAACAGCTAAAGCTAACAGCTTGTAACCCTGTGTCAATTAACTGGGTTCTTGTATGTCTAAGAGAGGAAATGCCAGCCGCTCTCATGTACATCAATCACCAGCTTACAGCTAAATCAGCCTGTGGAAAACGTTGACCGAGAGTACACAGATGATGATGGATTCTAAGCACCATGATGTTAATGCTGGAGCAGTAGTAAAAATAAATTGGAGAGTGCTGGAACCCGGGATGAGGTGGATGTCCAAGTGGATGAAATTTGACTCCAAATTGTCAATGATGAACCACTTGGTAAATTTTGCAAGCAAGGCAGCCAAAAAGCTAACACTAAGGTATATGTCACACCTGCTCGACAGCAAATGATGCAAATTCAATACAACGTTCACATCATGAGTATGCTCCTCTGTTCGACTACCTGCCTCCTCGTCTCGTCTACAACTTTTGGACACAACGAAGGCCGAGTCCAGGCCTGGATAGATGTGTCATGCCAAACTAATACTCCAAACTAATTACGACCAGGTCACATTCTTACCTATGTTCGTAATACATAAAAAAAATCGATGAAATAAATTCAATTGACCATAAGAAATCGTTGGCCACAGCTGGCTCCCACCTCATCATACTCAATATTTGTATATTTATTAACAATAAAAAGGCTTTAAAATGAGCTGGGGTTGGTAACAGTTTTTAGCTTGTAAATAAATGTAGGACATCTTTACTTAATCATTAAAAACCCTTGTGTAAATAAAGACAAGAATAGAGAGGAGAAGAAAGGAGAGATCAGGAAAAAGAGATCAAAATAGAGAAGTCGGAGAAGAGATAAGGAAAAAGGAAAGATGAGAAGAGAGATTAAACAAGAGGGGAGATTAAGAAAGGAGAGGAGATTAAACAAGAGGAAATGAGGAGAGGAGATTAAACAAAAGGAGAGATGAGGAGAGGAAACGAGAAGAAAAGAGAGGAGAGGTAAGGAGAGTAAGGGAAAGAAATGAAGGACAGGGGAAGGAATGGTAGAGAAGGGGAAGTGATGGTAGAGAAGGGAAAGGGATGGTAGAGAAGGGGAAGGGAAGGTAGAGAAGGGGAAGGAGGGAAGAAGTAAGAGAGATGGAGGTAACTGGGAGGAGTCGCCGTGCTTAAGTGGATGAAAGACCGACCCTTACCCTCTCTCTCCTCACTCTTCTCTCTTATACTCCTGTTATCTCTCTCTCTCTCTCTATCTCTCTTTCTCTCTTTATTTTTCTTTATAAATCTTTACCGAAACAAGTTTTAAAGTCGTTCATAGAACCAATAGTGGGTGTACGAAAGTGTTATATATATATATATATATATATATATATATATATGGGATGGGGTCCACCTCTAGTGTCAATTGTGGGACCCATTGCCTCGAGAAGTGGATAAAAGACTTCAAGGAAGAATATATATATATATATATATATATATATATATATATATATATATATATATATATATATATATATATATATATAACTCAAACAGCTCAGGGAGAACCTCGAGTTTTCCCTGAGGTACGTTTATTGTCTTCTCTGGGGATGAAGGTCCCTAGCAAGTTCTAGAGGTGGTACTCCCTATATATTTAGTATATATATATATATATATATATATATATATATATATATATATATATATATATATATATATATATATATATATATATACTATATATATATATATATATATATATATATATATATATATATATATATATATATATATATAGGATGGGGTCCACCTCTGGTGTTAATTGTGGGACCCATTGCCTCGGAGAAGTGGATAAAAAGACTTCAAGGAAGAATATTTAGATTTCTTTCTGAAGCCATTTGAATATTCCACTTCCCCTACCTGGAGTCTACCTGGAGAGAATTCCAGGGGTCAACGCCCCCGCGGCCCGGTTTGTGACCATCCCATCTTTTTTATAAAAACTTTATTTCAAGACAAAATACAATGGGGAGTAAAACAACAAAGAAAACAACTCAGAGCTACATGTCAAATACTTCGTCCAACTCCCCGGCAGTGGGCCGCGTGCCCAGAATACTGCAGGCATTTCCCCTCTGGATCGCAACACAGAGTCTCTGAAAGAGGAAGCTGGTCGCCCTGTGGTCCTTGGTTTCTATGATGAGTTTTCCACCCAGCTCCTTGAGAAACTTTAGAGCACACTTGCCCCATGCTCCATGGGTCTCCGACCCTATTGGGATGAAGTTATAGCAAGAGGGAAGGTCTTCATATTTGCGGGACTTCTGGGTATCCCTGTGGCTGGCAGCTCCACCCCCTTCGGCTAAGGAGTGTGGCAGGTAGGTGTCTGCCAATGTGGCAGCACAGGTGTAGTCCCAAGCAATCTGCTTACCATCCTTCCAGGGTAGCATGGTGGCTCCATCAGGACGCTTTTGACTTCCATCAGACCTCTGCACTTGGGGTTCCCGTTGAGCTGGGCAACGGGCTGTGGCGAGGCTTCTCTCTATGATGTCATTGACCTCCTCATGTCTAGCATACTTCCCTTCTGATGTGTGACACACTAGACCATGAAGTCCGAATTGATCAGCCGTCGTCCTGCCGCAAATACACCTATGTTCGGTGAGTATGGGGGCGGCTAGGCAAAGAGCAACACCAATCCGAATGGCCTGTGGGTCGAGTCGAGTGCCCAGAGAGGAATTGGGAACAGCAAGAAGGAAATCTCCTGAGTGTGGTGCCTTCACCGCTAGGAGACGAGCTTTGTCCTTTCCTGAAGCGTTGGTGAGCATTGTGTTGGAAATTTTTTCCATGATCGGTTTGTTCCAGTGGGACTGTTTGTGCTCTTTGGGAGGAGCTGGTCTACTGGAGGAGTCTGCCAGGATGTCCCACTGCACTGCTGCTTCAATGAACTTGGGGTCTTGAGCTCCCACCACACCTCTCAAACGTTCAGGGACAATCCTCTTGACTAATCCACAGGAGGCCAAACACGATGACAGAAATGCAGGTAACGCTACCTGCCTTGCTTTGCGCACCCCTATACCTCCCAGTCGCACTAGGAGGGTTGCCTGCTCCCATTGCTGATCCTCTAGTGACAGATTCAGTGCCTTCTTGAAGGTTGATCTCAGGTGTGCGTCATACTCGTCAAGTGTTGGGTTTTCAAAAGAAGGTGCACACCTCAAGAATTAAGTGAGTCTTGGCATAGTAAGACACCTTGTGAGGAGATACAGGGCATCATGGGCATCAAGATCACTTATTCTCTCCTCCATTCTTTTCAGGTCATTCACTTTGTCCTTGAGGACAGTGTCGATGGCGTGGTGACCCAGCGGTGCTCCCAGGAGGGTACTGTTGGATGGAGTGATAGTAGTGACTTCTGGGAGGATTGTTTGCACTGCATTGATTATTTCCTGATTTGTTGTGATAATTTCACACTTTGAGGGATTAAGGATGAGTCCTAAGGCTTCTCCCTGTGTCTTCACCCGTTGTAGGTCCTCTAACAAGGACTCCCCAGTACCTGCCAGAGTGCCATCATCCAGGTACCAGATGTTGAGCTCGCTGCATAGGCTGGAAGTTAGTTCTCTTACTGCCAAACAGAAGAGAAGTGGAGCGAGTGGATCACCCTGCTGAACACCCTCAGATGAGGGAATTTCATGTTCCCCAAACAAAAGAGTCGAGGGTTTGCTGTATCTAGCTGAAATGAAGGGAAAGAGACTGGGGAACCGATCTCGAACGGCTGGCAAGACCACATCTCCTCTCTTCACCATATTAAAGGCATTTCTAAAGTCAAGTTTGACTACGGCCTTGTCTTCTGATAGATCCCTGATATAGGCCCTTGCCGCATGAGCTGCGGCTTCACTGCCTTGAGAGACCCCAAAGCCCAGTTGGTGTGGCTGGAGTAAACTGGCAGCTTCTAGGCGAATGTTTCTTACTGCTGCTTTGGCAACTAGGCGGCGAAGGGTGTTACCAACAGCAATGGGTCTGATTCCCCATCCTTCTTCTTCAAAGCGCATAATGAGGCTCCAAAAAAGAAAGGTTTAATTTCTTCTGGGATTTGCCCAGCCAGGCAGTTGTTGACACAAGTTGTTAATTCGGTGAGGAGAATTGATGCAGATGCTCCGAGTACTGGATTTACCATCTCTTTGAGGTGTTGTGGTCGAATTCCAGTGTAACCTATATATATATATATATATATATATATATATATATATATATATATATATATATATATATATATATATATATATATATATATATATATATATATATATAAAACACACTCGTAGTTTGCTAAATTACTTTATAAATTCTACCTCTAGTGCGCTCAAAGAATCACATTAAGAACAAATTTCCCGTTACATAATTTCTTTAAGTTCCAGTTTTCTGTAGATGATGCAGTGAGTGTGTGCTGTCTTAGACTTGCACTGCCGAATTCGTTTGAGGGAGCAGAGGCAAAATTGCCCGAATTTTATGTTTTGGCAAACTATGCCCGAAATTAACCAATTATTCATAGAGCAATTATCATAACATGATTATATATGACTCTCGAAATCGTAATGACCTTGTTGGGTGAATCTTATTGTAGCCAGGTTGCTCAGTGGCTAACGCGTCGGTCTGGAGTTTTATGACTCTAACCGCGGGTTCTACCCCCACAGTGTTATGGTATGATTATATATGTATTTCACAATTATAACAAATACACGAAACATTGACACTCAAAACATATTGTGAACAGATGATGTGACAATGTATACACACCAAGAGGTTTATACACACACAACCCAGTCACGGTATTGTGCCTTTTTTGTTATTCAAGAGGTGTATGTTTTCCAGTGTATATATACTGAGAGTTTATTTTCATCCAATTTTTAGGGACATAATTATTTTTGATTGTTGGTGAACTGGTTATATGTAAGAAGTGAGAAATTGCTCTTGCTAATAGTGTATTAGCGCAGTGCTTCTAAACCAGGTGTACTGTGGTTGTACCCCGTGGGGAAACCGAAAAAATAAACTTGAATGTCCAAGACATATTGTTCAATTCAAAATACGACTGTATATCTATGAATGAGAGTGAAAAATATTTTTTTTTCTGTAATAAATTCTGCATATTTTATAACTCAGTTAAAGTTAGTGTTGAACGCCGTTTTCTTCGTCGTCTGTACTCGTCGTCTGTACTCGTCGTCTGTACTCGTAGTCTGTACTCGTCGTCTGTACTCGTCGTCTGTACTCGTCGTCTGTACTCGTAGTCTGTACTCGTAGTCTGTACTCGTAGTCTGTACTCGTAGTCTGTACTCGTCGTCTGTACTCGTAGTCTGTACTCGTCGTCTGTACTCGTCGTCTATACTCGTCGTCTGTACTCGTCGTCTGTACTCGTAGTCTGTACTCGTCGTCTGTACTCGTAGTCTGTACTCGTCGTATGTACTCGTCGTCTGTACTCGTAGTCTGTACTCGTAGTCTGTACTCGTAGTCTGTACTCGTCGTCTGTACTCGTAGTCTGTACTCGTCGTCTGTACTCGTAGTCTGTACTCGTCGTCTGTACTCGTCGTCTGTACTCGTAGTCTGTACTCGTAGTCTGTACTCGTAGTCTGTACTCGTCGTCTGTACTCGTCGTCTGTACTCGTAGTCTGTACTCGTCGTCTGTACTCATCGTCTGTACTCGTCGTCTGTACTCGTCGTCTGTACTCGTAGTCTGTACTCGTCACCTGTACTCGTATTCTGTACTCGTCACCTGTACTCATCACCTGCACTCGTCACCTGTGTACGGTTCGTATTTCTAACGGCTATACCATAGCTGTCCACGTGATCACCAACCTCTGCCCATGTGATGTTTCGTTAGCCTATCATAGGCTCCCTTTTTGAACGCCCGAGTGCCGGGACGACTAACAGGCAGTTCCACCCAGATAGGCAGTGCAGACGGACATAGGCATAGACTCTCGGCTCCCATATATCTAACTCCTCTATTAAACGCTACCATACCAAGCTCATCTTTAATATATTACCAAATCTAACGCAAGAACCCCCAGATTTGGTAATATATAAAAGATGAGCTTGGTATGGTAGCGTTTAATAGAGGAGTTAGATATATATGGGAGCCGAGAGTCTAGGCCTATGACCGTCTGCACTGCCTATCTGGGTGGAACTGCCTGTTAGTCGTCCCGGCACTTGGGCGTTCAAAAAGGGAGCCTATGATTGGCTAACGAAAGATCACATGGGCAGAGGTTGGTGATCACGTGGACAGCTATGGTATAGCCATTAGAAATACGAACCGTACACCTGTACTTGTCACCTGTACTCGTCATGTGTACTCAAGAAGTCTTGTTCAGTCTCACTACTTGCACAATTAATTGGACATTCTTACTCAGTCGTGTTCCAGGTGTCGTTACAGCAGGTTTGTACTATTAAATTCAAGTAATTTATTTTAAAATGTTGTTGGTATTGGTATGGCATAGGAAGAACTGTGAAATTTATTATAACAATTTTATAATTATTAAAAACATTATAAACTTATGAAGAAAACTTATTCTTAACCTGGATTTCATGGAAAATATAATGAAAGATGTAGGCTTAATGCTTATAACCTTTATTTTTGAAGGGGTGGACCGGTAAGCCAGTGGAAGGCCTCGGTCAGGTGACCAAAAGCTCCAGCTGCGGGTCATCATATGACTAAGACCAGCGTCAGGAAACTCTTGCCCTCTTTCCTGACACACCTCACCTAACCATAATGAAAAATGATCTTGCTGATCTAAAAACTAGAGAAGATAGATCCGAATGAAATTTGAATCATTGATGGCAGAAAATGTTTGGTGTGCACACCTCACAAGGTTCCCACAGTTAGCAGAAAGAACTTTGAAGGTTCTTGTGCCATTTGCCACCTGTTATTTGAGTGAGAACTTTTTCAACTCTTCTGCACATAAAAGCAAATTCAAGAAACCGTCTGGATGTCAGTGGTAACATGCATGTGACTATTGTGGAGTAATGTGCTCCTACGATAATGTACTGTAAAGCTTGCTACTTAGCTTATTGATGAATCCAAGAAGTCGCAGCCATCCCCGACTCCTTCACAGGGGAGACATCCATGGCCTCATTCTCCACTGGGCTGTAATTAAAACATCAAGTGTGAATTATTGCCCCAAAGGAGCATATGCCCATATTTCAGACTTTGATAGACTGAAAGGCGGTTTACTCACGTGTTTGGACTTAAAAGTCCACGCATAACCGCCATCAATAGGTAAATTTTGATGCTCTTGAAATACAAGAACTGCGCAGTCTGACAAGAATATAAAAACATACCTTGCTCTTGAAACGTGAGCGATGGTGTTGGCTCCACCATATACGGCGGAAATGCTGTCTTGATTGTAGAATGCCGCTGATGAGTCACCGTCTTGTTTCGATGGAGTTAACTTGCGATTGTCTCTACGTTTGTCTTTTTGCAGTAATAAGAAGCTGCGCACACTTCTGAATATACCGCGATTTTATTCACTAAATGCGCTGGAACAGAGTTCTTATCTTATTTCCCGACGTTAGTGGAGATTAAATTAGAATAGACGCGTACGACTAATGTCTTTGTTGAGTTACGTCGCCTCGCGCCGTATGACCCCTCGCGTCGTATGACCTCTTCGGAGCCCGTATTCAATCTAACCCCTCGTGGTGCCTCGTGGCTCTGCGGGGCCTGGCATGCTGAGGTCAGCACAATTTCAACAATTGCTACATGCTGCTACAAGTGGCAATTAAAATGTTTGTGTTCTCTAAATTTCAATCACTGGAACACATGATTGTAATTTTCAAGTGTAGAAACTAATACAACAGTTTACTGTAATCTTCCTGTTACGGCAAAGAGTTACATTTATCTCAAATGTCTATTAACTCACATACACACTCGCTGCTACTTGGTCAGACAACGTGACACACTGTGGTCAGTACATCTGGTCTGTGTTATTTTGTTTATGCACCCAGACTCGCCTCGTCTAGCCCCTTTCTAAGGGCGGAAAGGTTAGGGGCCCTTAACAAGGGTAGTAAGGGCGCATACCCCCCCTCCTTTGGAGAATTTTCTCCACAACTATAAATAATTACCTGGTATCAGCATGGGCATTGAAGATCAACAAGAAAGGAGCCACTAAATCAGACAAATATATATTTTTTTTTTTCTGATTATAACTGTCACTGATCTATCTCATCTTCAATATAGATTTGCAGTCAAAATAATGATATTTCCGAAAGAAATTAAAGCTTTAAGTTATTCTGGACAGGGGTACAAAAAATTTAAGAATATTGAAAGTGTACGGGCTCTTTAAAAGGTTATGGAACACTTTACTAAACCGAACTAATTCTTGAGCAAGGAGCATGGATCTACGACTAATTCTTGAACAAGGAGCATGGATCTACGACAAATTCTTGAGCAAGGAGCATGGATCTACGACTAATTCTTGAGCAAGGAGCATGGATCTACGACTAATTCTTGAGCAAGGAGCATGGATCTGCGACTTACAACACAGTTGACTGTCATTATTTCAACTCCCACCATCCAAGTATCGCACAGCAGAACAGTGTAGTCGATGGTGTCGTATATATCTCATAAATACAACGTACATTAATATTCGCAACTGTTCAGTAGATACAAATATATTTTCACTTAAAAAGTACATCTTTCTCCAAACTGGTATGTTCTTGTTTCTTCTGTTTTGTCCGATCCTAAGTAATTTGCCAGAAATCTGTCCCTTCTTCTCTCCCATCAACACCCCCAACCTCATACGCATATGTTAGCTGAAATTTTTATTTCAGTAATTAAAGATTTATTGACTGGTAGTATAGAGATAAGAGACATCCCTGATAACCTTCGTGTAGAAGTTAAATCCAATAATCCAACCAACCTTGAACCAACCTTGACTGTCTTCAGACGACTATCTTCAGTCTGATAATATAGACATGAGATGAAAATCTCGGTACATGAGAACCATAACATGACAGTTCACAGCTCATACTGTTGAGTGTTTAAATACCAGCAAGTCTGAAACATACTTGCCACACTATCCACCAGCCCCAGTCTGGGACCGCCGCAGCCCATTGTCATCCACCAGCAAAAGTCTGTGACCGCCGCAGCCCATTGTCATCCACCAGCCCCAGTCTGGGACCGCCGCAGTCCCCTGTCATCCACCAGCCCAAGTCTGTGACCGCCGCAGCCCATTGTCATCCACCATAAGGAGCGCGCGCATGGGTAAGGCCACATAGTGACAGTCTTGCCACTCAAGGGTTTATGAATAAGACCACTCAGTGACTGTCTTGGCACCCAGGGGTCTATGAATAAGACCACTCAGTGACTGTCTTGGCACTCAGGGTCTATGAACAAGACCACTCATTGACTGTATTGGCACCCAGGGTCTATGAACAAGACCACTCTGTGACTGTCTTGCCACTCAGGGCCTATGAACAAGACCACTCAGTGACTGTCTTGGCACTCAGGGTCTATGAACAAGACCACTCTGTGACTGTCTTGCCACTCAGGGCCTATGAACAAGACCACTCAGTGACTGTCTTGGCACCCAGGGGTCTATGAATAAGACCACTCAGTGACTGTCTTGGCACTCAGGGTCTATGAACAAGACCACTCTGTGACTGTCTTGCCACTCAGGGCCTATGAACAAGACCACTCAGTGACTGTCTTGGCACTCAGGGTCTATGAACAAGACCACTCTGTGACTGTCTTGCCACTCAGGGCCTATGAACAAGACCACTCAGTGACTGTCTTGGCACCCAGGGGTCTATGAATAAGACCACTCAGTGACTGTCTTGGCACTCAGGGTCTATGAACAAGACACTCTGTGACTGTCTTGCCACTCAGGCTCTATGAACAAGACAACTCAGTGACTGTCTTGGCACTCAGGGTCTATGAACAAGACCACTCAGTGACTGTCTTGGCACTCAGGGTCTATGAACAAGACCACTCAGTGACTGTCTTGGCACTCAGGGTCTATGAACAAGACCACTCAGTGATTGTCTTGGCACTCAGGGTCTATGAACAAGAGCACTCAGTGACTCTCTTGGCACTCAGGGTCTATGGACAAGACCACTCAGTGACTCTATTGGCACTCAGGGTCTTTGAACAAGACCACTTAGTGACCGTTTTGGCACTCAGGGTCTATGAACAAGACCACTCAGTGATTGTCTTGGCACTCAGGGTCTATGAACAAGTCCACTCAGTGACTCTCTTGGCACTCAGGGTCTATGAACAAGACCACTCAGTGACTCTCTTGGCACTTTGGGTCTATGGACAAGACCACTCAGTGACTCTATTGGCACTCAGGGTCTTTGAACAAGACCACTTAGTGACCGTCTTGGCACTCAGGGTCTGTGGACAAGAGCACCCAGTGACTGTCTCGGCACTCAGAGTCCTAACTAGTTATCTGTCAAACAAGGCGTTAAACCAGCACTTCTTATATTCACTGCCTTAAATAATTTATCAGTTAATTATTTTCTTGTCTAAATATTTTGTAATTTTTATATACTGTTTTTATACGAGTCTGGTATTTTTCTCTTCGTTACTTTTTATCTCTTACATCTGATGATGGGAATAGTTTTCTCGTAAAGTTTGGAAAAGCAGTTGCTGTTTTAATCCCATCGCTGTTCCTACTTTGAAAGAGAGAGAGAGAGAAAAGAAAATGTGTAGGAAAGAAGACATTCTATCAGTCAATCAGAGCGTGACATGGATATAATATCAACATTCCTTGGTTCCATTCCTTAACGCCTGGATCTCAACAAGCTTATCTGATGACAAGCAATGGTCGCCTCTCTCTCTCTCTCTCTCTCTCTCTCTCTCTCTCTCTCTCTCTCTCTCTCTCTCTCTCTAATTGCTCATCTATGTTCTTCCTTTTTTATATCCTTCTATTTTTTCCTCTTTCTGCCGAAAATATTATTCTGCGGACTTAGACTTATGTGTACTTACACTATGTCTATCTAGGTTTTTCTTCTTTTTCTTAATAGCTCTTGTTCTTTTTATTTTCTCTATTGTCCATGGGGAAGTGGAAAAGAATCTTTCCTCCGTAAGCCATGCGTGTCGTATGAGGCGACTAAGATGCCGGGAGCAATGGGCTAGTAACCCCTTCTCCTGTACAAATCTACTAAAAACGAGAAGAAGAAAAACTTTATAAAATTGGGTTGTCTGAATGTGCGTGGATGTAGTGCGGATGATAAGAAAGAGATGATTGCCGATGTTATGAATGAAAAGAAGTTGGATGTCCTGGCCCTAAGCGAAACAAAGCTGAAGGGGGTAGGCGAGTTTCAGTGGGGAGAAATAAATGGGATTAAGTCAGGAGTATCTGAGAGAGTTAGAGCTAAGGAAGGGGTAGCAATAATGTTGAAGGATCAGTTATGGAAGGAAAAGAGGGAATATAAATGTGTAAATTCAAGGATTATGTGGATTAAAATAAGGGTCGGATGCGAAAAGTGGGTCATAATAAGCGTGTATGCACCTGGAGAAGAGAGGAGTGTAGAGGAGAGAGAGAGATTTTGGGAGATGTTAAGCGAATGTATAGGAACTTTTGAACCAAATGAGAGAGTAATTGTGGTAGGGGACCTAAATGCTAAAGTGGGAGAAACATGCAGAGAGGGTGTAGTAGGTAAGTTTGGGGTGCCAGGTGTAAATGATAATGGGAGCCCTTTGATTGAACTTTGTATAGAAAGGGGTTTAGTTATAGGTAATACATATTTTAAGAAAAAGAGGATAAATAAGTATACAAGATATGATGTAGGGCGTAATGACAGTAGTTTGTTGGACTATGTATTGGTAGATAAAAGACTATTGAGTAGACTTCAGGATGTACATGTTTATAGAGGGGCTACAGATATATCAGATCATTTTTTAGTTATAGCTACAGTGGGAGTAAAAGGTAGATGGGATACAAGGAAAATAGAATCAGTAAGTAAAAGAGAGGTGAAGGTTTATAAACTAAAAGAGGAGGCAGTTAGGGTAAGATATAAACAACTATTGGAGGATAGATGGGCTAGTGAGAGTGTAGGCAATGGGGTCGAAAATGTATGGGGTAGATTTAAAAATGTAGTGTTAGAGTGTTCAGCAGAAGTTTGTGGTTACAGGCGAGTGGGTGCAGGAGGGAAGAGGAGCGATTGGTGGAATGATGATGTAAAGAGAGTAGTAAGGAGAAAAAGTTAGCATATGAGAGGTTTTTACAAAGTAGAAGTGATGCAAGGAGGGAAGAGTATATGGAGAGAAAAGAGAGGTTAAAAGAGTGGTGAAGCAATGTAAAAGAGAGCAGATGAGAGAGTGGGTGAGATGTTATCAGCAAATTTTGTTGAAAATAAGAAAAAGTTTTGGAATGAGATTAATAAGTTGAGGAAGCCTAGAGAACAAATGGATTTGACAGTTAAAAATAGGAGAGGAGAGTTATTAAATGGAGAGTTAGAGGTATCGGGAAGATGGAGAGAATATTTTGAGGATTTGTTAAATGTTGATGAAGACAGGGAAGCTGTGATTTCGTGTGTAGGGCAAGGAGGAATAACATCTTGTAGGAGTGTGGAAGAGCCAGTTGTGGGTGTAGGGAAGTTCGTGAGGCAGTGGGTAGAATGAAAGGGGGTAAGGCAGCTGGGATTGATGGGATAAAGATAGAAATGTTAAAAGCAGGTGGGGATATAATTTTGGAGTGGTTGGTGCTATTATTTAATAAATGTATGGAAGAGGGTAAGGTACCTAGGGATTGGCAGAGAGCGTGTATTGTTCCTTTGTATAAAGGCAAAGGGGACAAAAGAGAGTGCAAAAATATAGGGAATAAGTCTGTTGAGTGTACCTGGTAAAGTGTATGGTAGAGTTATTATTGAAAGAATTAAGAGTAAAACAGAAAGCAGGATAGCAGATGAACAAGGGGCTTTAGGAAAGGTAGGGGTGTGTAGACCAAGTGTTTACAGTGAAACATATAGGTGAACAGTATTTGGATAAGGGTAAAGATGTTTTTGTGGCATTTATGGATTTGGAAAAGGCGTATGATAGGGTAGATAGGGGGCAATGTGGCAGATGTTGCAGGTGTATGGAATAGGAGGAAGGTTACTGAAAGCAGTGAAGAGTTTTTATGAGGATAGTGAGGCTCAGGTTAGAGTGTGTAGGAGGGAAGGGACTATTTCCCAGTAAAAGTGGGCCTTAGACAAGGATGTGTGATGTCACCGTGGTTGTTCAATATATTTATAGATGGGGTTGTAAGAGAAGTGAATGCGAGGGTCTTGGCAAGAGGTGTTGGGCTAAAAGATAAAGAAGCAAATACAAAGTGGGAGTTGTCACAGTTGCTTTTTGCTGATGACACTGTGCTTTTGGGAGATTCTGAAGAGAAGCTGCAGAGGTTGGTGGATGAATTTGGTAGGGTGTGTAAAAGAAGAAAATTGAAAGTGAATATAGGAAAGAGTAAGGTGATGAGGATAACAAAAAGAATAGGTGACGAAAGATTGGATATCAGATTGGAGGAGAGAGTATGGAGGAGGTGAATGTATTCAGATATTTGGGAGTGGACATGTCGGCGGATGGGTCTATGAAGGATGAGGTGAATCATAGAATTGATGAGGGGAAAAGGGTGAGTGGAGCACTTCGGAGTCTGTGGAGACAAAGAACCTTGTCCATGGAAGTAAAGAGGGGAATGTATGAGAGTATAGTTATACCAACGCTCTTATATGGGTGTGAAGCATGGGTGATGAATGTTGCAACGAGGAGAAGGCTGGAGGCAGTGGAGATGTCATGTCTGAGGTCAATGTGTGGTGTGAATATAATGCAGAGAATTCGGAGTTTGGAAATTAGGAGGAGGTGCGGGATTACCAAAACGATTGTTCAGAGAGCTGAGGAGGGGTTGTTGAGGTGGTTTGGACATGTAGAGAGAATGGAACGAGACAGAGTGACTTCGAGAGTGTATAAATCTGTAGTGGAGGGAAGGCGGGGTAGGGGTCGGCCTAGGAAAGGTTGGAGGGAGGGGTAAAGGAAGTTTTGTGTGCGAGGGCTTGGACTTCCAGCAAGCATGTGTGAGCGTATTTGATAGGAGTGAATGGAGGCATATGGTTTTAATACTTGACGTGCTGTTGGAGTGTGAGCAAAGTAACATTTATGAAGGGATTCAGGGAAACCGGCAGGCCGGACTTGAGTTCTGGAGATGGGAAGTACAGTGCCGGCACTCTGAAGGAGGGGTGTTAATGTTGCAGTTTTATAACTGTAGTGTAAAGCACCCTTCTGGCAAGACAGTGATGGAGTGAATGATGATGAAAGTTTTTCTTTTTCGGGCCACCCTGCCTTGGTGGGAATCGGCCGATGTGTTAATAAAAAAAAAAAATATATATATATATATATATATATATATATATATATATATATATATATATATATATATATATATATATATATATAATATATATATATGTTGGAGGACAGATGAGCTAGTGTGATTATAGGCAATGGGATAGAAGATGTATGGGGAAAGTTTAAGAATATAGTGTTAGAGTGTTCAGCAGAAGTTTGTGGTTACAGGAAAGTGGTTGCAGGAGGGAAGAAGAGCGATTGGTGGAATGATGATGTAGAGAGAGTAGTGAGAAAGATGAAGTTAACATATGAGAGGTTTTTACAAAGTAGATGTGATGCAAGGAGGAGGGGTA
>WNWK01025128.1:0-7500 GCA_009830355.1 Cherax destructor
AAGACCGTGGGGATACTATCCAAGATACGGTACTATGTTCCACAACCAGCTCTCCTTACCCACTCACTCATTTACCCCTACCTCACCTATGGAATCTGCGCATGGGGCTCAACATCAATAACTCATCTCAGACCATTAATAACACAACAAAAAGCTGCAGTTAGAATGATAACAAATTCACACTCTAGACAACATACTCCACCAATATTCAAAAATCTAAACTTACTCACCATACAAGACATCCATACTTTTTACTGTTCCTATTACATACATAGAAAACACTATGCAAATATTAACCCACCACTCAAACTTCTCCTTACCAACTTTAACAGGACACATGACCATAACACTAGACACAGAGCACTCCTCGATGTTCCCCGTGTCCATCTAACACTATGCAAAAACTCAATGCATATAAAAGGCCCGAAAATTTGGAATTCATTACCTGTGATTGCCAAAGAAACCCTGCCTGTACCCCAATTCAAAACTATGCTAAAAAACCACCTTCTCACCCAAACATAAGTGCACAATATCAAACATTACCAACAAAGTTGATTAATCACTTAAATGTAAAAACCTGTTATGAATAATACATACTGAGCTAACTGTTACTATAACATTTACATTATAATGATCACATAAACTGTAATTGCAATGCAACCAATTGTTTTAAATTGTTATCTCACTCAATTAATTGCATTGCTACAATTACTAAACTATTATGTTCAACTTATATTCAAATTTTACAACTTAGATACACAATTATATTTATTTTATAAATTATCAACCTTAATTTTTTACCATGTAGTCTACTATTAATTTATCTTAAGAATGCCCACAATGCACAGCATATTAGAGGCTTTTGGCATGTACACCTCATTTATACCTAACTATGTATCATGTCTAAATAACAACATTGTATCATGTCTAAATAAATTATTATTATTATTTATAATAGTAGAACTCTGTTACAACAGCTGAAGAATGGTAATAATGGAAGTGAATTAATAGTGACGTTAGCAATTTTTTTAATGTTAAAAATCACTGAGCTCATACAACTCTACTGTATTCTTGTATCTAACCTTAATTACTCTAAAACCTTCATTCACATTTCCTACATAATTAGTCTGTCCTCATTCTATGAGCTTTAAAACTTGACCAGACCTTCAAAAATTATATTTAATAACTCTGCACTAAACTCACTGGCCTGCATTCTATTAACTAACCTTGACTAGGTCTTCAGTCTTGCGGATGACAGCATGGTCCAGGGCTTGATATGTACGCACTTGCAAATAAAAATGATCTGGAGCTACATGAGATGATTTCTGGCATGATAAACCTGTAACATAACATTTAAATGTAGAAAAAGGTAAGTTATGGTGCTAAGGATAACCTGGGGCTTCAGCCCCCAAAATTCCCCAAACCCTCCCAAATAAAAATAGTAATAGTAACTGCTTTAAAAACAAGTCTCTGAGCTTTTCCCTTCTAACCAGAGAACCAGCCCCAGTACAGATATATTGGTGCTGTACCTGAGTAAGATCATGGAATTAGCTTTCCAGTTATTTTTCCTTATATAAAAATGCTACTTTACAGTTATTTAAGAACACTGCCAATATTAGTCATCCAGTTCCAAAAGGAAAGAATTTTTTATTGAAAACATGAATTGATGGAGTAACTTGAGAAAATTACAGTTGACTGTCGGATAACACAGTACGTAGTCACATTCCTGAAAATGGCATGTAATCAAAAATATAAACTGAACTAATGAATGTATGGGAAAAATAGGATTATGTTCATTAAACCTTCCAAAAATGCTAACCAAATTTTTTATAGGTCTCCAAATTGTGAAAAAAAAAATGATAATGTAATTGTCGGACGATGTAGTGATGTGCATCAAAGTTCCTGCAACCACATCTCTTCTAGCAGACAGAGGTAGTTTATTGTTTGGTTGTCCCACTCGTGGCAGCTGTATGAGAGTTATAAAGAACAAAAAGGCACAATACCCTGACTGGAACAATACACAAATAACTCACACATAGGAGAGAAAAGCTCATGATGATGTTTCAGTCCGACTTGGATCATTCTCAAGTGAAACTGACAAAAGAGCGAGTTAGCCAGTATATAGGCGAGGAGGACAGGGATGGGAGAAAGAGAGGAAGAAAAAGTAGTAGTGGTAGCGATAATGCTGGTAGTGAAAGTAGTAGTAGTAGAAAGTAGGGGAAGTAATTTTTTGCCACAAGAGATAGAAAGGGGAGTGAAAGGAGGCAAAAGTAGTAATAGAAGTAGAAAAGGTAGAATGAGTAATAGTAGTAAAGGAGTGGTAGTCATAGTAGTAGTAGAAGTGGGGCAAGTCAAAGGACAAGAAAAAGGAGCACTGCAGGAAAGCTAAGGGCCCACAAGGGGTAGGACCAAAAAAACTGGATGGGGGGCAGGGAACCGAACAACAGAACACACTAGGCAGAAAAAAAGGAAAAAAAAAAAATAAATAAATAAGGAAAATAGGACAGGAGAAGAGGTAGGGAGAGAAGGAATGATCAAATCATGAGTGTTCTGACATTTGGAGCATTTGATAATGTAAGGAGAAAGGAAAGCATCTACAGAGACAAAGCCAGGACTAGGATTCATACTAGAAAAGCTGTGTATAAGGGATGCTTCAACAAGACGATGGTTGTGAAGGCTAGAAGTAGAATAGACAGTTTTGGCAGAAAACCAGTCAATAGGATGACTACCAACATTACCACTACCACTACTGCTTTTTCTTCCTCTCTTTCTCCCATCCCTGTCCTCCTCACTTACATATACGTATACTGACTCACTCATTCTCTTCTGTTAGTGTGACTTGTGAATGGGCCAAGTCAGACCAAAACATCAATGTTTCAGTCTACTAAAATTATAGCTATTTCGCTAGAATTCTATTTGTTCTATTAATTGAGTATAAGAAACCGCCAATTTACCGAGGTCAACTACCCAATAAGGTGGTCAGAAATTGGCAATTTGGCCAATTTCACACAAATTTCAAAAGATGCCAATTTCAAAATAAGGTCCAGAATAAACGAGACAGACATTCCTGGCACTCAAATAACATTTTATCTGTTCATTAGTCACGTCTCCAGGCCCCTCTTACATTACTTTTGCTTTCCATTTTGAATTTTTATTCTCACAAAAAATTGAAGATTTACTGTTATGTTTACAACTGCATCATTGTAAAAATGGTATAAATAATATCAGCGCATTTGTGCAAGAATATTAGACTACCCAGTTGATGTGTATTGGACGCATGGCGTGATTTGTTTACTCTTGAACACCGGCAAAAATCAAACATTTTCGCTACTTTGCGCTAAGTTTCAAGGTACTTGTCATTGTGAAACCAGTTGAAATTATCTCTATTTCTGTAATATATCATCCATTATATCAAATGAGACTAAGAAAACGAGAATACAAGCATAAATACTATACGAAAATAGACTGCAAAGTCGCTGTTTTAAACCAAAAACACGGTCAGAGTTTTTTTTCCCTCATTATGCACTGTGTGGTGCAGGATTTTTTTATACTGCGCACACTGACCACACAGACATATTCTCTCACATCTAGGCCTACCAGCCTGTTTCCACTTGATTTGAGGGAGCTAGAATTTAGGCGTACTAGTACGACGAAAACCCTGCCGCGTAAGCCGTACTAGTACGGCCGAAACCCTGAAAGGGTTAAACTCAGGCATAATCACAGATAATACCACAGACCACTATCCTTCCTTTCTCATAACCAACCTCGGTAAATTACCCCTAGAGACTACTAAAGTTACCTTCAGACTACATAATGAGACAGCTATTAATAACTTTATAACAGCTATGACAAACATCGACTGGCAAACAGAGATAGACATCTATACAGATACTGACATATGTATTATTAATAATTTTCTTAAAAAGACCCAATACCCCTATAATATGCATTGCCCTAAAACACTAAACAGATCAAAGCTAAGAGACTAAACAGTCCCTGGCTAACACCCAGCATTCTCAAATCTATTAATATAAAACACCTATATGAAAAACAGTACAGAATGGGTCAAATAACAAGAGATCAAACAAAACGTTACTCATCAAACCTAACCAGCCTGATAAGGTCAAAAAATTTTTATTATGAGAACAGATTACATAACTTAAAAGGTGATATAAAAAAGACCTGGAAAACCCTATCTGAAATTCTAGCAACCAAAAAGATATCCAGTAACAGAACAATCAAACTAACAAAACCAGATGAACCCCTATATAAAAACTTGTCTTGGGACTGCCTCATTGTAAGCTGCACTCTGGGCAAGCACTGTTGACACCGACACTCTGAGATGCTTCTCTCAGACTTACAAGTGGCTATGGGACAAATTTCTAGACGACTGCAGCTACAATAGTTCCCCGCCAACATACACTACTGGAAAAGGGTTTAACGTACTTGATGGTGTAGAGTATGTCTCCTAGTCTTCCTAAGCTATAACCCCCTCCAAACACCATGTGTAGGGAAGAACCTTAATCTGCAAAATTTAAGTGGTATTAGTGTCCTGTATTAACTCAGAATCCCCAGCTCTAGGGTATATCCTCCAAGCAATATCTAAACAGTAAGGGACACTAGCTTCCAGACTTTTACTTAACAATGGGATGCTGGTACCTGCTAAAATGCGTCCGACCGCACGAGAGACCCACAACAAAACCTACACACGTTTCCCCCAGAAAACTGGCCAGATACTGAGAAGAAAAGAGGTAAGGTCCTACTGTATTGGGTCTGGATGGAGTAAGATATCCACAGTACAGTGGAACCCCGGTTAACGAACACCCCAGAAATCGTGCAATTATGTAAGTATAATATTGTAAGTGCTTGTGGAAGTGTATTTTTGGGGGTCTGAAATAGACTAACCTAAATGACATTTTTTCTTAAGGAAGTAAATTCGTTCGGTAATGGCACTTGAGCAGGCTTCTGCAATGAATTTTTTTCATTAACCGGGGTTCCACTGTACTTCGGGATATCTCTTCCGGGTCCCCAGGACAGATGTTGCGAGTCACGTGGGGAATGCTGCCCTGGTCGCAGCACTTGTTCACTGGTTGAAGTCTGGTCTGGTAAGAACGCAGGTCATGCGTCATGAGTCTCACACTGCTTGACCTCCGCAAGGGATTGCCATTTCTCTTTGGCCTATATAACCCAATGTTCATCTATTTGGGCCCTAAACTACCTATGTCAAGGTGTTAGAACTACATTTTTAATATCTAACGTTGCCTTAATAATCCTAATATTAGTTACTAAATGTACAAACTTGCCTAGACCTTCCTAGGAGCATAAATCTATGAATTAACATGTGTAATCTGTCTACCTCTGCCAACTACTGTTTTTGTTTTGGTTGGGTGTGTGGGTTCATGAACTCCGAGGACCGATCCGTGGTACGATTAAGGCTCCAAACGGCTCACTTACCCTGTGGAACTTGAGTGACTCAAAAAAGTTTCCACACCCTATTCCCACCGACTGAAACAGCAAACAAACTCAATGATTTCTTCTCCACCATAGGAAAAAAGCTGGTAAGCAAAATCCCAAGTTTAAACACTCCACCTAACGACTACCTCACTGGCACCTACCTGAATACACTATTCTTAGCTCCAACCAACCCAACAGAAGTCTCACTTGTAATCAACACATAAAAAAACAAGGCAGGAGATCTAAATAACTTACCACCTTTTATATACAAAAAAGCTCCTCAAGTTCTGTCACCAATTATTGCAACACTCTTTAACAAATCCATAGAATCCTCCACCTTCCCATCAATACTCAAAATAGCGAGGGTTACCCCCATACATAAAGGAGGAGATCAAACAGACCTGAATAACTATAGGCCAATATCTAACTTATCCCTTCTCTCCAAAATCTTTGAAAAATTAATTCATCTAAACTTACCATACAAGACATCCATACTTTTTTACTGTGCCTATTACATACATAGAACACTAAACTCAAATATTAACCCACCACTCAAACTTCTCCTTACCAACCTTAACAGGACACATGAACATAACACAAGGCACAGATCACTCTTCGATGTTCCCCGTGTCCATCTAACACTATGTAAAAACTCAATGCACATTAAAGGCCCAAAAATTTGGAATTCATTACCTGTGATTGCCAAAGAAACCCTGCCTGTACCTCAATTCAAAACTCTGCTGAAAAACCACCTACTCACCCAAAACTAAATACACAATATTTAACATTACCTACAAAGTTAATCACTTAAATGTATAAACCTATTATAAATAATGCATACTTAGCTAACTTTGTTTCTATAGCATTAACAAATAAAATAATCCATTCTCTTGTACTCTTTGTAACTCATCTAATGATCATATAAACTGTTATTGCAATACAATTAATTGTTTTAATTTGTTTGATCTGATTTAATAAATTGCATTACATTCAACTTATGTTCAAAATAAATTGTCTACTATAATTTTTACCATTTAGTCTATTGTTAATTAATTTTAAGAATGCCCACAATGCTCTGCATATTAGGGGCTTTTGGCATGTACACCCCATTTATATCTATGAACTATGTACATCTTTGTATCATGTCACAATAAAAATTATTATTATTATTATTATTATTATTATTATTATTATTATTATTATTATTATGGGAGATGAAGACCGAACACTGTAGGTGGGGGCAGGAGCTGGAGGCTCCACACCTTTATGAACCTTATTCCCCATCCCCACACTTGCAATCACCTCTCCTAAACATTTGCCTTCACCTGCATATCCACACCCACCTGCCTCTACCCATCCCCACACCAATGCCCATCTGACCATACACTCCAGTGTTATACGGGATGTACAATGGGCGAAGGGAACATGGCACAGCAATAACAGCATGCACCCATGGGCCACTCTCTCACCCTTTGCTCAGAACTTGTCCTCCCCCACTATCCCACATGCTCCCACCCACTAGTCCATAAGATAATGGACTCACCCTGTGGCTCACTGTGAAACAAAGGGGAAAGAACACGGCACATGCCACATTTTTCCCTACATGCACTCCACTGTGTAACCCAATTTTTTGCAGTATGTTCACCAAAAATCTGCCGCAATTTTGCAACCATGTTATAATAAAAATGTATTAACAGATTATGTGTTATCCAACAGTCTACTGTATATAATAACATAAGAACATAAGAAAGAAGGAACACTGCAGCAGGCCTACTAGTCCATGCGAGGCAGGTCAAAGTCGCCTACCGGCTTATGCCACTGACCCAACCTAGTCAGGTCCAGGTCACATCTACTTCAGGAGCACGGCATCAGACATACTAGCACAATATAGTATACTTCTTTAAAACCAAAAAAAAAAAAAATTATTTCTAGTGTTTTCTTTTTATGTGTTCATATATGTATAGTAGTGCAGAGATTTTTTTCATTTTTAAATTGTATCTGTCATTCAATATGCATTCATGTTATAATATACTGAATAACCCTTTT
>WNWK01025128.1:12500-17500 GCA_009830355.1 Cherax destructor
GTACATGATGAGGTGTCAGAGTAGGCACCTGTGAAAAGCAGGGTTCCACAAGGATCAGTCCTAGGTTCAGTGTTGTTTCTGGTATATGTGAATGACATAACGGAAGGGACAGATTCAGAGGTATCCCTGTTTGAAGACAATGTGAAGCTAATGTGGAGAATCCAAATGGATGAGGATCAGGTAGGACCACAAAGAGATCTGAACAGGCTGCAAGCCTGGTCCAATAACTGGTTCCTGGATTTTAACCCCACCAAATGCAGTCACGAAGATTGAGGTAGGTCAAAGAAGACCACAGACAAAGTGCAGGCTAGGGACCAAAGGCTGCAAACATCACTCAAAGAAAAGGATCTTGGGGTGAATATACTGAGCACATCTCCGGAGGCACACATCAACTAAATAACTGCTGCAGCATATGGGCGCCTCACAAACCAGAGTAAGGAATCATTGAAGACACTGTACACCAAGTACGTCAGAACCATATTGGAGTATGCAGCACCAGTACCTGGTCAAGCACGTCAAGAAATTAGAGAAAGTGCAAAGGTTTGCAGCAAGACTAGTCCTGGAACTAAGGAGTATATCCTACGAGAACATACTCTGACAACACTGGAGAGGAATTGACAAGCTGGATATGAACAGAATGTTTCAAAGATAGGACACACCAACAAGGGGTCACAACTAGAAGTTAAAAACTCAGATGAGTCACAGGGATGTTAGGAAGTATTTCTTCAGTCAGGAAGTGGAACAATCTGGAGAGTGATGTAGTGGAGGCAGGATCCATACATAGCTTTAAGAAGAGATATGATAAAGCTCATTGAGCAGGAGAGTGCACCTAGTAGCGATCAGCGAAGAGTCGGGGCCAGGAGCTGCGACTCAACTCCTTCAACCACAAATAGTTAAGCACAAATAGGTGAGCACACGCACGCATGCACGCACGCACGCACACACACATACACAGTGAAGAAGCTGCTATGTGAACTCGATACCTCAAAAGCGGTGGGACCGGACAATATTTCTCTGTGGGTCCTTTGAGAGGGAGCAGAGATGTTGTGTGTGCCACTAACACAAATCTTCAACACATCCATTGAAACTGGGCAACTACCTGAGGCGTGGAAGATGGCAAATGTAGTCCCAATTTTTAAGAAAGGAGACAGACACGAGGCATTAAACTACAGACCTGTGTCACTGACGTGTATAGTATGCAAAGTCATGGAGAAGATCATCAGGAGAAGAGTGGTGGAGCACCTAGAAAGACACAAGCTTATAAACGACAACCAGCACGGTTTCAGGGAAGGAAAATCCTGTGTCACAAACCTACTGGAGTTTTATGACAAGGTAACAGAAATAAGACACGAGAGAGGGTGGATAGACTGCATTTTTTGGACTGCAAGAAGGCGTTCGACACAGTTCCTCACAAGAGGTTAATGCAAAAGCCAGAGGATCAGGCACACGTAACAGGAAAAGCACTGCAATGGATCAGAGAATATCTGACAGGGAGGCAACAACGAGTCATGGTACGTGACGAGATGTCAGAGTGGGCACCTGTGACGAGTGGAGTTCCACAAGGGTCAGTCCTAGGACCTGTACTGTTTTTGGTATATGTGAATGACATAACGGAAGGGATAGACTCAGAAGTGTCCCTGTTTGCAGATGATGTGAAGTTAATGAGAAGAATCAAATCAGTCGAGGATCAAGCAGGACTACAAAGAGACCTGGACAGGCTGCAAGCCTGGTCCAGTAACTGGCTCCTTGAATTTAACCCTGCCAAATGTAAAGTCATGAATATCGGGAAAGGGCAAAGAAGACCGCAGACAGAGTATAGTCTAGGTGGCCAAAGACTGCAAACCTCACTCAAAGAAAAAGATCTTGGGGTGAGTATAATACCGAGCACATCTCCTGAGGCACACATCAATCAGATAACTGCTGCAGCATACGGGCGGCTGGCAAACCTAAGAATAGCGTTCCAATACCTCACTAAGGAATCATTCAAGACTCTGTATACCATATACGTCAGGCCCATACTGGAGTATGCAGCACCAGCTTGGAACCCACACCTGGTCAAGCACGTCAAGAAATTAGAGAAAGTGCAAAGGTTTGCAACAAGACTAGTCCCAGAGCTAAGGGGATTGTCCTACGAAGAAAGGTTAAGGGAAATCGGCCTGACGACACTAGAGGACAGGAGGGTTAGGGGAGACATGATAACGACATATAAAATACTGCGAGGAATAGATAAGGTGGACAGAGACAAGATGTTCCAGAGAGGGGACACAGAAACAAGGGGTCACAATTGGAAGTTGAAGACTCCTATGAGTCAAAGGGATGTTAGGAAGTATTTCTTCAGTCATAGAGTTGTCAGGAAGTGGAATAGCTTAGAAAGCGACATAGTGGAGGCAGGAACCATACATAGTTTTAAGACTAGGTTTGATAAAGTTCATGGAGCAGGGAGAGAGAGGACCTAGTAGCAATCAGTGAAGAGGCGGGGCCAGGAGCTATGACTCGACCCCTGCAACCACAAATAGGTGAGTACAAATAGGTGAGTACACAGTTTGGAACCCTCACCTAGCCAAGCATATAAGGAAACTAGAGAAAGTGCAAAGGTTTGCAACAAGACTAGTCCCGGAGCTAAGGGGTATGTCCTATGAGGAGAGGTTACAGGAAATCGACCTGACGACATTGGAAGACAGGAGAGATAAAGGGGATATGATAACGACATAAAATACTTCTCCATGGGGAAGTGGAACAGAATTCTTCCTCCGTAAGCCAAGCGTGTCATAAGAGGCAACTAAAATGCCGGGAGCAAGGGGCTAGTAACCCCTTCTCCTGTATATACAGTAGACCATCATTTAGCACGAGTTTATGTTGCACGTTATGGGTATTGCACGATTGAAGAATTGCAGCACATTTTTATCTAACATGATATTACACGGTTCGCGGGAGGGGAAAAAATTATGAGCGCACGGTCGCCCGCGGTGGGTTAAACCATTGAGTCAGTGGAGGAGTCGTACTGAGGGTGACTATGAGCCACATCAAGTGTTTAATGCTGACAAGACAAGTGTTTTCTGGAAGAAAATGCCAACACGAACTTATATCAGTCAGCAAGAGAAAAGTGCACCGGGCTTCAAGACAGCAAAGGATTGCTTCACCTTGCTCCTTTGCGGTAATGCATCAGGTGATTTCAAGTGTAAGCCCATGGTTATTTACCGCTCTAAGAATCCTCGTGATTAGAGGAAAAATTAATTTGTTTTTCCTTCCCGCAAGCTGTAAGTAAGTTTATTCAGGTATACACAGATACAGTTACATTGATTATCATACATAGCAGCATATGTGTAGAGAACCTAGGATAACCCAAAAAAAGTCAGACAGAATGGAAATAAGTCACTCTGACTTTTTTGGGTTATCCTAGGTTCTCTACACATATGCTGCTATGTATGATAATCTTTGTAACTGTATCTGTGTATACCTGAATAAACTTACTTACAGTTTGCGGGATGGAAAAACAAATTCCCATTTCCTCAAGCAGCCACCTTGTTGTGGATCAGTGGGGGAGACTACCCGACGTCCCCAGCCACCCCCAGACACCACCCCACCATCCCAGCATTCGTAGTTCATACACGTCCAGTCCACTGCTACAAGCTAGCTGTGTTTGTGAAGAATAAGAGAGAGAGTGAATTGTGTTTTGATCTTTAAATTACTATATCTTGTATCTGCCAAGCAATCATGACACCCAGTAGGCATACCAGTGTTGCTCAAAGTGGCAAGAAAAGGTATAAGCATTTGTCTTAGAATTAACGAAGAAAACAAAGATATTAGACGAGATATAACCTGTGGCCGTAATGAAGTGTTACTTTGTACACATAAAAAGAGGTAAACATAAGTTTGTGTGACTTACTGACTGACTAGCCTGACTTACTGACTGACTTGACTGACTTACTGAATGACTTGACTGACTTACTGAATGACTTGACTGACTTACTGAATGACTTGACTGACTTACTGAATGACTTGACTGACTTACTGAATGACTTGACTGACTTACTGAATGACTTGACTGACTTACTGAATGACTTGACTGACTTACTGAATGACTTGACTGACTTACTGAATGACTTGACTGACTTACTGAATGACTTGACTGACTTACTGAATGACTTGACTGACTTACTGAATGACTTGACTGACTTACTGAATGACTTGACTGACTTGACTGACTGAATGACTTGACTGACTTACTGACTGACTTGACTGACTTACTGAATGACTTAAAGTTAGACACTCAGTACAACCATCGACTTCAGTTCCAGAACCTCTACCATCCACCTCAGCCCAGTAGGGCCACAACATAACTCTCCACTCTCTTCACAATCATCCACAAACACCAGCACCCACAATTTAAGGTAAATACTATTATTTATGTTACATTTGTAGTCTTAAGCAGTAAAAACAACATAATACATCACGATAATGAACTACAATTACATATTCACTTTTATTTTTGTAAGATCTGTTTGTCTAAAAAAAACTTGTTTGGCTTTTTGGGGACTCCCAGGAACGTAATCCTATTTTTCCCAAAAGTTCTTTTAATTATCTAACACGATTTTACCTAACACGACATTTTCAGGAACATAACTATCGTGCTAAATGATGGTCTACTGTATTACTTAATGTAAAAGGAGAAACTTTCGTTTTTCCTTTTGGGCCACCCTGCCTTGGTGGGAAACGGCCGACGTGTTGAAAGAAGAATATAAAATACTGAGAGGAATCAACAAGGTGGACAGAGACAGAATGTTCCAGAGGTGGGACACAGCAACATGGGGTCACAGTTGGAAGTTGAAGACTCAGATGAACCACAGGGATGTTAGGAAGTATTTCTTCAGTCACAGAGTTGTCAGGAAGTGGAATAGTCTGGGAAGTGATGTAGTGGAGGCAGGATTCATACATAGCTTTAAGGAGAGGTATGATAAAGCTCATGGAGCGGGTAGAGTGACCGAGTAGCGGCCAGTGAA